>OY735207.1:5283042-5300542 GCA_963457665.1 Thysanoteuthis rhombus
TCTTTCGAATTGTTTTGTTCACTTTGATCTCCTCTGCGTTTTTCAATGGGTTTCTTGATTTTGTCAGAGATTTTATTAAGGGTCTGTGTGCTTTTTGGTTTGAACATAGTGACAGCTTCCATTAGAGAGGTTGTTATTTTGCAGTGGAGTTCGTTGATGTCGATTTTCTCATCCGTAAGTATTTTAAATCTGTTCTTCAATTCTAGTTTGAAGGGTTGAGTGAGTTCCTTTGGTGCGTACAGTGGTTGCTTTTTGGTGTGAAACAATTTTCTACGTTCTTTATTGGTTTTCACCAGCATCTTATATCTTACCATTCGATGGTCGCTTCCTATGTTTAATTGGTTTAGAATTTGAATTCATATACATATATATATATATACACACACACACACACACACACACATATATATATATATGCACATATATATACACACACACATATATATACATATATACTTATATATATACATATATATATATATACATGTATACACATGTACATATATATATATATATATATATATATATATATATATATATATACATACATATATACATATATATAAACATATACATATAGATATATATATATTTTTTTTCCTATACATATATGCACACATATATGTATGTATAGATTCAGATGGTTCAGTGAAGAAAGAAATGAGAGAAGTGAAAAATATTATTCTAAATAATTTTAGATATGATTATAGTTTAATTGATTACAATTAATATATGTACTTGATCATATCAATAGATAATATAAAACGATCTATTCTATCGAATTATAGTTCATAACAATTTAACGTAGCTTTATACAACTGTACACAGGGTTTGTTTCATGTAGTTCAGTTTGTAGCAGATACTTTCAAACTATAAACTTATCGTCTTTAGTTGCACAGTGAGTTTCTATATTAAATACACAATATCAATATGAAGTTTGTTACATCTGGAAATTTTAACAGCTTTCTTTTTCCATGCACTGTGATCAGAAGATACACGACTTTCATCCCAGCCAAAAAGATTAAGAAATGAGGATTGTTCGTTGAATTGCAATTTATCAATTTACTCACTCAGGTAAAATTGTTTTTTGCATAGATTGATGATAATAAAAAACAAGCCTCGACAAGGTTCTAATAATTCAAATAAAAAAGATTGGACTCACCTTCTGCAGCTGTTTCTCCATTCATTCCTCCTGAAATAAAGAGAAAAATAATGTCTTTATTTGCTGAAATTATTTCCCTGGACCACATTTATACACAGAAAATATCATGATTTTATGATAAATGGTTCCTGGGAAAGACTCACGCATATAGACTAATGGACGAGCTCTTTGACAAAAGATCTCGTCACTCAGGTCTGTCATACCCCATCCTCAGTCCAGAGTTCACTCGTTGATTTACAAATACGGTAGCAGTACCATAGTCATTTCCTACGTTCTGTTCATTTTGCCACAAGGCCATTATTCTGCCGATGCATTCCGTCAAGATCAAACATATGACTATTTTTCTAAGGCTTTGTCTCGTATTGTTCAGTTTGTAGCAGATAATTTCAAACTAAAACTCAAAATGTGGTCTTGAACTCTGAGCAGTTGTACTCATCACTTGTCGTAAATACAGATTTAAATACATCTGGTCACATCTGGACATTTTTACAGCTCTCAGAACATGTATTGTGTTTTTTCATGTGCTGAGATTAGAATATATATGTCTTTCATTATTCCATCCAGATGAATTGATGAATGAAGATTTTCCATTGAACTGCAATTCATCAATTTATCCCCCCAGGTAACACTGTCTTTGGTGTCGATGAGTGATAATATAAATAAGCTTAAACAAGCTTCTAATAATTCAAATAAAATAGATGGGTATTACCTTCTGCAGCTGTTATTTCAGCCATTTCTTCTGAAATAAAGTGAAAAATGATGTTTGAATTGCAATAACAACAAGTTAGTATAGAGAGAAAAAATCGGGGTGTACTTAAATTTCTTCGAAATGATTCTCTTTGGAAAATGAATGAGTAGAGTCGATCCTATGGATGAGTCCATTGCTTCAAATGGTTGGCAGGAGATTACAATGCATGATTAGGATATGAGGCTAAGTGAAAAATTTGAAGAAGTTATTCCAGTCTTTTGACCTGAAAATCGTGTTGGATGTTAAAACTTACGAGAGAAAAGCTGATTTCTGCGGTAATGGATACTTGTACGGTGGGGATGGGGTGGGGTTCAAAATCTACATCATCATTCATTGTCTTGATACAAAACAGGAGAAAAAAATGCACTCTGGTTGTAAGCAGAATTGAGACGATATAGACATAGTACTGACAAAGAGGAAAATACGATAGAGTGGAGAACACCTTAGCATGGGAGAACACATGAAACGTCAGCAAAAAATGGACTGGATTAAGCAGCTAACAGTGACGAAGAGCGAAGGGTTACAAAGGATTGCATCCCTCAGTACCCGACCAGGTGGAGGTGGGAACGAACATTCCTAGTTAACATTCTAGTGAAGTAACCACTTTCGGATGCCCTAAATCTAAAAGGCACCAAACTTGCAGCTACAACACTATATACCACCCTTGCATTTAAACGTTCTATTAATACCAGAAACATGAAAAAAAAAACTATAAAATTAGCAAAATGCACAGTGCAAATTTATAAAGAACAAAAGCACTTTTATTCAAGAAAACCATATCATTGCGCATAAAAACCACCGTTTTTGATGGCATCGAACTTGATGGTTGGACTCTCATTAATTTGGGTATGGAAGTGGAAGCTAGTGCAGGGGGTTGCATAGCTCTTACCATCGACATCGATAACATGAAAATACCAGTGTTCCTATCAAAACGATCACAGTTTGGTGGCCCTGTCATGTTCATCCTCCTCAAGATGAGGAGAAAAAACTTTTTTCCTATATCACCTAATCCCCAAAAAATCATTTTCAAGAAATCTCTGAAAAGTGATCCCACAATATGAAGATAATTTCTTAGATAACTAGATAATTTTTTCCAACATGAGACAATTGCTAACGACATAAACACATTTTTCATCAAGCAAGTGAACAAGTTATTCTTAAATTTACTGGGATACGAAAAATGTGTCCACAGACAAATGGAGATTCGGCTTTCCCTTCTTATGATCGCAGCGCCCTTCTCTCCTGCAACTTTACTTTGTTTAAAGCAAAAGTTGAATAAAATTACTAGTTTCCCAGCGATGACTTTCCCAGCTTTTTTGAGTAGATATATGGTGATGTTATCGGGTACAGGAGTCTTTCTTTATTTGTTCGATGGCTTGCCTTACTTCCTGTGGTGTAACTGACCAAGAAATCCTCAAATTGATTACTTTTGATTTGTGTTTCCTGCATGATTTGTTTGGTAGAATAGAGATTTTTGTAAAATTCCTGGGCACGTTCGACAATTCTGTCCCTATCCGTTGTCAAGTTTCCATTTGGTTCGAGCACACGAGCTGTTAGCTTTCTTCCTGTACAGAGAGTTTTTTCCGATAGTTTTGAATGTCTTACATTTTTCAAGAATACTTTCAATGACTGCTGCCCTGTATCTCTTTTTTGTTTGAGTGGTTTTGCTCAGCTCTGTTGCCCCTATCTTTTTCTATAGTTGTTTTTTCATGAAATTCTTGGTTTCGTCTGGGAGTTTGTTTATGGTTTTACGAGTTCTTCTGTCTGAAGATCCTGGCAACTTCAAATAGGGAAGTTTGCAAGCCACTATATGAATGACATCCGTAATTCCAAATTTTAGTGAAAAAATTAAAACACCCTACATGTAAATAAAAAAGATTTGTTACTTAACTTTGGCATCATTCTGAAATAAATCTGAAATTTATATTTGTTCTCATCAAACACTTGTAGGAACCTATTGTTCGAACAAATGTGGCTTGGACGACAGACTTATTTGTTGAATATGGAGGCCAGTTGATTCCGACCAACTAGAATCTATTTATGTTATCTCACCCTCACTTTAGAATTTGGAAGTACTTCTTGCAGTATTCATTTCTGAATTACAGTTATCATTCATACAATGTCTAACAAACTCCATGCTACTTATGTTCAGAGAATTAAACTAGAGAAAAATGTAAAATTCAACTATGATAACTTTTAAAGTAGAAAACACAAAGGTAATGTTATGTTTCATTGACGTAAGAAAAACAGACACTACACTTTGATCTTGAATGCTACAGAAAGCTTGACTACTAAATTCGGATAGTGCAAAAAAAAAATTTCATTTAATTATTCCTTAAGAGTGGTAAATTACCAATCTTACATCTTATTCACGAAAGGCTTTCCATCCTAGACGGGTCCCTTTTTTATCACCCACGCCTTGCTTGGCTACAATTTTGACCATGTTACTGACGATAGATACTTTTAAAAGGGCAAAGTATCAATATTGCAAGTGTGAAACTTTTGAAGAATCCAAAGTATCTTTAATTCTAGGTCCATAGAATCCAAAGCTAATTATTAACATCATTTCAGGATTGACAAGTCCAATTAATTTCTGATTTATCAGATTAACAAATGTATCAATCAAAAGAATTTTTTAAAAAGTAGGCAATCATTATGGTGTCAACCCTCAAATGGTGTCATCCATTGACCTAACTTTAGTATGAAATAAATAGTGCGATTAATATATTTTAAATATATATTACCTAAAGTTATCCCCCAGGCAATACTGGGTATTCTTATTGAAGTGATGTAGAACATTATATAACATAAAAGACAAAACACCCTCAATATAAAAACGCCTTAATGTATGATTAATGATATATATATATATATATATATATATATATATATATATATATATGTATATATATATATATATATATATATATATATATGTGTGTGTGTGTGTGTGTGTGGCTACATTATCAAATATGGCACAGTTTTTTTTTCTTGGGCTCATCTTACTCAAGGTCATTCTTGGTGTCCATCCCATCAGGATTGAACATACGACTACGTATTATGAAGCAGTTCAGTTTGTAGCAGACACTTTCAAATTAAGACTCAACATTTTTATCAATACTTTGAGCTATCATATTTAGCAACCCTGCACTATTGAGTTTTCCACTTGTTCTCAATATGGATTTTCTCACATCTTGTCACATATGGACAATTTTACAGCCTTTAGAGGATATATCATGCTTTTTCATGTACTGAAATGAAAAGATACATAGCTTTCATTCGAGTCGGATCGATTTAAGAACGAGGATTTTTCATAGAACAACAATTTATCGTTATCTTCATTATTCTCCTTAAATTAAGTCCCCTTTGGTTAAGATTACTAATGATGATAATGATGATGATGATGATGACGACGATGGTGATGATGTTAAAAAGGAGGAAAGGAGCGGCAGCTCGAACAGAGTTATGACAATTCAAATAAAGAAGATTGGACTCACGTTCATCGGCCATTAATTCTTGATCTGAGATAAAGAAAAGAAAAAAACGTCTGAAATGCAGTATAATTTATTTCATCTATGGTATAATATAACAATAAGTTAACCCCAAAGACTCAATTCACGGATATATTTGAATTTCTTCGAGAGGGCTTTTATTGGGTAGGGGGGAGAAACTATAAAAATCGTTTCAGTGGTAGGAGATGACATGGACGTTTTGGAAATGTGTGATTGGAATATGACACCGGATAAAGAAATCCAACAGAGGTAATTCAGTATTTCTGATTTAAAATTTATTTTGAATGCTCAAACTAATGATACCTCATTTTATGCTGTTTGGGAGAAAACAAATTTTAGCTGTTGACGCCACTCGCATCAAGTTCCGATGCAAATAACTCGACTGAGTCACAAGAGACTCAGTAAGAACCCCGAAAGAAAAGTTGATTGCTATAGACAAAAGTGTTTCCATGATATTATGCCCAATGTTTCTTCATGATATGATGCTCGAGGTTGTCGATGGGCTATTCTTTTAATAGGAGTATGAAAATATGTCCTCTCAGGCTCATCATCATCATCATCATCATCATCATCAGTCCTGTGACATCGGTCGTTGGACATAGACCTTCCCCAGGCTTCGCCACGATTCTCTATCATGGGTGTCGCACAGCCAGTATTTTCTATATTTGTCCAGTTCATCTCTCCATCTTTTATTTTGTCGGCCTCGGTTTTGCATCTAATCACAGGGGATCCATGATGTGAGTTTTGATGTCCATTGGCAGTCGGTCATTTTTACAACATGGCCTGCCCATCGCGATTTAAGTTTTTTAATAGATTCTACGATGTCTCTGACTCCCGTTTTCTTCCTTATATACTGTGCTGTCTTGTGATCTCTCCATGTGAGGTTGAGCATAATTCTCTCATGTGCACGTTGCATGCTTCTCAGTTTGCAGGTTTGTCTCTTGGTTAAGTTCTATGTTTCAGCTCCATAAGTGACTATAGGGAAGATGCGTTGGTTGTATACTCTTCTTTTTAGGATTATTGGGATTGACTTGTTTTTGAAGGCTGAGCTTGCTCTGCCAAAAGCTTGCCATCTTAGGGTGATTCTTAGTTTGATCTTTCCCTCTTTCGTGGGTTTCATGGAGATTCGTTGTCCTAGGTAGATGTAGTGGTTTACTTTTCCCAGTTTTGCATCTTCGATTTCGACAGTTATGTCCTCATTCTTATTGTGATCGTTGTACATGATTTTTCATCAAGTTCATGTGTAGGCCAACTCTCTTGCTTTCTTCATGTAGTTCATCTAGCATTAGTTGGAGGTAATGTAGGTTCTCTGCGAAAAGGGTGATGTTGTCTGCAAATCTGAGGTTGCTCAGATACTTGCTGTCTATTTTGATTCCTTTACTCTCCCAGTCTAGTCTTCTGAAGATCTTATCGAGACAAGCTGTGAAGAGTTTGGGTGAGCTGGTATCACCTTGTCTTCCTCCTTTCTGGAGCTGAAAGTGGTCCGAGTCTTTATGTGACCTGATAAAGGAGCTACTGTGATTGTGCATATGCTTCAACACTTCGACATATACTGGATCTACACCTTGTCGAGTGATGGCTTCCATGAAATTAGGGATTTCTATTGAGTCGAACGCCTTTTTGGAGTCGATAAAGGCTACAGTGAGTGGTAGTTTATATTCTGCTGCTTTCTCTTTCAGCTGATTTATCGAATGCAGGTGGTCCATGGTCGAGAAGTTTCTTCTAAAGCCTGCTTGCTCTCGTGGCTGGTTCTCATCAAGTGTTTTTGTGATTCGGTTGGTGATTTTTGTGAAAAGTTTGTAGACGCAGTTGAGTTGGCTTATAGGCCTGTAGTTGTTGAGGTCTTCCGGATTTCCTTTGTTATATAAAAGCGTTATGATAGCTGTGTTCCAATCATCTGGACTTTACTGTGTTTTAGACAAAATTTGAAAAGGACGGCCAGTTTCCTAGTGATGATTTTACCTGCTTTTCGGAGTAGGTTGATGGTGATGTTGTCAGTTCCAGGGGCCGTTCCTTTCTTCGTCTGTTTAATGGATTGTTTCACCTTCCGCAGAGTTACTTGTGGGAAGTCCCCGAGTTGATTGCTCACGTCTTCCGTATCCTGTTCATTGTTTTGTAGTCCTTGTTTGGACGATTAAAGTTTTTGGTAAATTTTTTGGCACGTTCGATAATCCTGTCTCTGTCTATTGTTAGCTTTCCATCTTCCTCAAGTATGCTGGTTATTTGCTTACGTCTTGAGTTGAGGCGTTTGTTTATAGCTTTAAGTGTTTTTTCCCGTTGTCAACTATTAAATGGGGAAATGATGAAATATAAGAGCAACAAAATTTGGAGAGGAGGGAGAGATAATGTGTGCTTATTATTATTTTTCTCAGTTCGTATCTCTAACTGACGAAAACGGGAATAGTTATGTGGGTCTCAGATTTCAACTGAGTTGTGTATGAGAAGTGTCATTGAGGAAAAAATTGTGTGTGTGTATGCAGAAAAATATCAATGAAAATACACTCTCCCCTCAACAACAAACCAGTAGAAGCACATAATACATGAATCATCAACACACAAAATTACACACTTTTATTCACTGCATACGCATACAATTTCTTCTTGTCAATCGTGAATAAGATTAACTGATCAATTGGAAATGGAACTAAGAGCACTCTTTCCTACCAATATTGATGATTATGATTCTTAGCCTTGTTCGCTTTTACTAAGCTATCTCTGCTGAATAGATTCGTGAGAATGTCATTAACTTAGTTGTACTGCCACTATGTTACTTTTCATAACATTTTTCAGCTATACAACTGGAAACATTTTCTTCCTGACAAGGCTGTATGTTGAGAAAATGAATGAGAAATTTTGAGTACAGATGAAAATTTATCACCTACCATTTTTTCACGATGACCAGGAGGGAATTCAGTAAAAAAAGCCACAAGTCAGTTCTGAAAATCTTAATTTCAATATTTTCTTATAATTTACATTTTAGTTGAATATTTTCAACTTTTTTCGTAAATTATTCAAAAAGTACAGTTTTCTTAATAATCCAAAACTATTTTATGATGACTCATGATGATGTATCAATATACATATACCAAGCACACTTCTTGAGAAATTACTCTGGGTAGGTAGTCGTACGAACTTCATATAGGGGATTATCAAAAAATGCCTTTACACACCGCAAATCTACAATATATTTCAAATAACTAAAATGTTGTAAGATAAAGCATATATTACTGTTTCAAATATTTCAGGGCATTCATCAAGCATCATCAGGCTAATTTTAGAAATAGAATTACCTTGATTTAAATCCTCCAGCGATCTATCTTTTCACAGAGTGAACATCTTTAAATCACATTTCATATCTTTTGAAATTTCATGGAATTAAATGAGGGCAGGGGGATTCTTACGTAAAAATCTATTTCCACTAAGTCTTCTTTTTATACTTAGCGTCCTTTTCCAAAAGAAATTCACAAGTCAATGAATAAATAACGAAAGTTTGATTAAATTTCATTGACTAGATTAGCTTTAATGAGTTTTCCAGAGGCAAGTGTATATATGGCATTGAAATTTTACAAAATGATTCTTCACATGATTTCCAATAAATGTAAACACGAATTCAAGCATTCTAACAGTTCGTATCTCGGCCAGCTCTGTACATTGACTCGGTCTAAAATGTATCCTTGGAATTTGATCATACCCTCCTTACCCCATCGCACACCCTTCCACGCAGGATTTCGATGGAAGTTTTAGTGAAGTTTTAGTGATATCCTGAACAGAGAAATGAGCGAATACATGAACGAATGAAAAAAATGAAAAAAAAAAAATCTTTCGAGACAAAAAGAAATTCCTGGATTCGCCCCCAAATTTAGCTCATGATCCACTATTCCACAAATTTGCCATCAAAACCTGTTGAGAACTTCAGAGATAATGTGAACAGACAAATGCAACAACAGCATAGGGTAATACATATACTTCTCCAACTTGGTCGGTAGAGGTAAACAAATAACTTCGTTATGAAAGAAAATAGTTTTTAAGATGTTAGGATGAAGGTAAAAACTAGTCAAAATCAATAAGATATTTCAGTTTTAAATTTTGAAAAAGATTTTCAAGTAACTTACAGAAGCTGACATCAAAACAAACACTCCCTTCACTCAGTGGAGATAGAGTCTTAAACAAACTCTCCTCCAGTTGGCTGCATAGTAACGCTAGCCAGCTGCCTTTTTAATATAAGCAGATTTTTTTCTTACCTTAAAAACTGAAGCAAAGGTCGGCTATTAAGGCATGTCAGAAAATATTTATTTACTGAATCATGCACTGAATTCAGTGTATCAAGTTACAAACCTACATTGAATTGAAAGTCTTTCATTTTTTGATATTTAATAATTAAACATCATGACTTTTTCCAGGGTAGACTGCGCCTATCTTGCTTACCTGGACAGCCCGACCTTGATATAAATTTATACATCAGTCACTATTCAAATCATCTCCAAAAGCTCTCCACGCAATTATCCCTGTCTCTGTTCACGATTTCATACAAGTAATATAAGTAAATAAACAATTCGGTAATATTAAATGATTCATTGAATGGAATAAACAAATCTTTCTGTTAAACGAATAACAATTATTTTTTAAATGATATTTTACTAGATGATTAACATCAACGTGTTAATGTAATATAATTTGTAAGCAATATAAATGATGTAGATAAGTTACTCCATCATACAATGATCCATAGCTAAGTCATTACAATGCAACACAACACTTTGCTTGGCCTTCATAGAATACTAGAAAGCATTTGACTCAGTGAGACATACAGAAGTCTTCAGCTCAGTGTGTGAACAAAGTCTTAACAAGAATTACATAGAAATCATTAAAAGCATATACGAGAAAAGCACTACTATAATTAGACTACGTAAAGATATGAACAATATCTAGATAGGAGAAGATATAATACGAGGGGATACAATATTGCTTAAACTATTTACAGCAAGCGTTAGAGGTATCTTTTAGGATACTGACTGGGAGGGAATGGGAATCAATAATAATGGAGAATACAGAAAGGTGAAATCTGATGTCATGATGAACTTCCGGATTAAAAAAAAAATGACGAAAAAATGAACGGGAAAGATTTTTCTAGCTCTAATTTATCATGAACTTGGATGAAGTTGGATCAGGAAGTTCGGTCACATGACGTTGTAACATCGCTACTCTATTTGAACCACTTGAAATTCGCCAGTTTCCATAACGTCAGAAGCATCGACAGAATTACTCAATATGTTGACTGGTGTGTTGAAGGTAATATCTAACAATACCCCCCCCCCCAAAAAAAAAAGACCACAAGAATAGAGGGTGAGGTTTTTGGAAAGTTTTACAAATACATTTACGTAAGACGGAAAATAAAGTTAGAGAAAAATCATGAGAGGGAAATAAAAACAACACATAACGATTGGCTGGAAATCATTTGGTATAAATAGAGACATATTGAATAGCACCTTACCAATGTGCTTCAAACGTAAAGTATTGAATGAATGCATAATACCAACTATGTCTTTTAGATGAGGAACATGGAAAGTAACAAAACAACCTGACACCCAACATAGAATCACACTAAGAGTCATAGAAAGATCAATGTTTGGAATAATGAAAATAGTAAAATATCAATATGGAGCGAAGAAAAAACTGAAATGAAGGATATCATTAAATAATGAAGCAACCAATATGGAGATAGGTTGGATACTTAGTAAAATACATGACAACAGATGTAAGAAAGGGCTAAATGATTGGTGCCCATGAGACCAGACAAACAATGGAAGGATGAGATAGAAAGGTTTGCTGGGAAGACATGGCAAAGGTTAGCCCAATTATGGTCGTCATGGGAGAAAATGGGAAAGGACTTAGAATAGCGCATATATATATATATATATATATATATATATATATATATATATATATATATATATATATATATATATATATATATATATATATATATATATATATGATCCCAACAAGAGGAAAATTTAAACATAGTATCATAATATCAAAGTATATCTAAAGCAAAAAAAAAAAAAAGAAAAAAAGAAAACACTGACGAGGAAATTAAAGAAATTACATTAACACATATTTGGAAACAAGTGACTGAAATGACTATCAATTGATAATCTTAAAAAGTTATAAGTTTTTTGTGTTAAGATATATTCATAATTTTCCAAAGTTATCGTGATATTTTTGTTTGACATAGCATAGAATCGCATGTATGTGCGTGTGAAAGTTACCATCCGTCAAATTTCGATGTTCATAAATACGGCTGCATTACCACAACCATTTCTAAGCGTGGCTTATTCTGGGACATGGCCACACTACATGCATCCCGTTAAGGTTCAGACGCACGACTGTTTTAAAGCTGTCCAGTTTGTAGCAGATACTATCAAACTGAAACTCGTTGCCTTTACTTGAACTCAAGGCTAGATTTGTTTCTCACTCAATCTATTCATTGGTGCAATACGATGGACAGGTGTCATTCAGCATCATGCAGGCTTCGTTCAAAGGATACCGAGACGGGGTTACTTATGCCTTATTCTTCCAAATACCGACATCATTGTATCTATTTTGACTTTTGAAACAATCAGAAAAAAATACACATCAGGCAGAAAGAATTTTACCTATATCACATCTGGGTCCTATTCTTCCATTCTCACACTGATGAAAACATTCACCGGTTTCCGGGTCACATCTCCATCGTGGGCAATGCTGGCAAATCTTCTCACAATTCTTTCCATAACGACCCATACAGCATCCTGTATGAAAAAAAAAATATTAGAAAGGTTTCTAAATCATAGTGTCATAATTTTCAAGTAATTTATATATTTGTTAATTCATTTCAGCTCCAGATTTTTCTTAATAATCTAAAACTATTAGATGATGATTCATGACCGTTTATATACTTAGAAAGTAATCCACGGAAGTGTGTTTCTGTTTAGGATTTCATACAAGTATTATTAGTAAATAAACCAGTCTTTGAAATTAAATGATTCATCGAATGAAATAAAATAAATCAATCAGTAAGATAAACATCATCATCATCAGCAGCAGCAGCAGTACCATCACTGAAGAGGGAGGATTGAGATTATACAGACCACAGCACTACTGAGGACTGCGCAAACACTGAGGAGCGAGCTAGAAATATGACACTTACTAACCAAGCTGTTAGCAATGGCCTAACATGGAGAGGAGGGAAAATAGTGGAGGGGATACAAATCACAGCGCTGCTGTACTAGGAGAAGGAGATATGAAAGTAAGGCTGGAGACTCGGAAAGATTTGCTGTCACTCAGCCTTCAGCGATAACCATGAGGCAATTTGTGTGAAACTGTAAACCACAGCACTGTGTGGAGTGTGAAGAGGAGGGCAAGAGACCTGGGGAGACTTGCTGTCGCTCAGTCCCTAGCTGTGACATGGCTACACTAAGGGAACCTGGAGAGAGAAACAGAATCGCTAATCGTAGCAACCCAAAACAGATGCATCAGGGCAAACTATATCAAGGCGAAAATCGATAGAACTGAAAGAAGCAGCAAATGCCGCCTATTCAGAGAGAGGGATGAGACTGTAAACCACATAACCAGTGAAAGTTGTTGACTAACTCAGAAGGAGTATAAAACAGATACGATAGGGTAGCAACAGTGATACACTGGGAACTGAGTAAACGACTGAGATTCAACCATGCTGAAAAGTGGTATCAGCACAAAACAGAGGCAGCCCTGGAGAACATTTTTTCCAAGAAAATGGAAACCTACAAGATAATAAAACTTGCTGAGTAAATAGGAAAGAGAGTGAAAAGCTACGAAACTACCAGGACCTGGTAAGGGAACTGAAGAGTGTGTGAAACATAAAAGTCAGGGTAATACCAGTAATAGTAGGTGCACTCGGAAGCGTACCAAAAGCACTGAAAATGATATTGGAGGAACTGGGAAAAAGAGGTAGGATTGAGACTATACAGACCACAGCACTACTGATGACTACACGAACACTGGGAAGAGAACTCGAAATATGAGATCTACGAACCCAGCTATAAGTAACGGCCTAACAGCCAAGACATGGTAGCGGCGGTACAAACCTCAGTGCCGCTGAGACAGGTGAGGAAGATAAGGGAGGAAGGCAGGAGACCTGAGGAGATTTACTGACACCTAGCCTTCAGCTATAACCACTGGGCAACTGGTGTGAAACTGTAAACCACAGCACTGCTGTGGACTGTGAGAATGCAAGGGGGGCCGGAGACTTGAGGTCATTCAGTCACAAGCATATGATAATAATAATAATAATAATAATAATAATAATAATAATAATAATAATAATAATAATAATAATAATAATAATAATACTGGGAACTGCACTGATACTGAGGAAGGTGCTAGAAATATAAGGACTGCAACGAATCGTAGCTCTGTCATGATATGCGAAAGAGAGAGGAGACGTTAGCTGAAGACCTGAGGAGACTTATTGTCACTCAGCCTTCAGCGATAACCACCGGGCAACCGGTGTGAAACTGTAAATCGCAGAATTACTGCGACCTATGAGTACTAGGAGAGGAGGGCTGGAGACTTGAGGAGACTTGCTGTCACTCAAACTCCAGCGGTTACCACCAGGCAACTGGTGTGAGATTCCAAATAATAATAATAATAATAATAATGATGATGATGATGATGATAATAATAATAGAAATAATAACTATAGTGATGGTGGTGGTGGTGGTGGTGATGATGCTGATGGTTTATATTCAAAATGGCCCAGAATTGTGATATGACCAAACAAAAGAGTTCATAGCCAAATACTTCTTAAAAAGCAAGATTTATCAGATCTTGCTACGCTTTCTTCTTGATTTAAAGAATAATAAAATGATAAAATGATATTCATAATAAAATAAGTTTACAGCTCGCAATTTTAGTTGAGTTAAAACTTAAAAATAGAATAGAATCTTAATTTATAAAATATTAAGCATCTAATGAATTAGCTCTATGCTCCATTTTGTCGATCCATGTATAAATAAACCCATCATTTTCACGGGTATGTGCTAGTTTAGAAATAGAAAAAAAATAATGTATTTTGAACAAAAACTCAAATACTTCAAACCTGTATTTTTGTGTGGTGGACAGGAAGTCATGGTTATTCATAAGCAATATAAATGCCATGATCAATCACTCTGTCATACAATGAATCATAGCTAAGTCATTAGAATACAAAAAACCACTTCGTTTAGTCTTTGTAGATTATCAGAGAGTATTTGACCCAATAGAACATACGTAAGTCTTCAACCTGATGCATGAACAAGGTGTCCACAAGAACCATATAGAAATCCTCAACACATATATGAAAATAATACTGCAAAAATAAGACTACGTAAAGATATGAACAAGATGAAGATAAGAAAAGTAATAAGACAAGGGGATACAATATTGCCTAAACTACTCACAATGAGCTTTGAAAGCATCGTTCGGACAATTGACTGGGAGGGAATGGAAATAAACAATGGTGGAGAATATAGAGTGGCAAAATCTGACATCATGATGAATTAGCACTAGAAGAAACTTACTGGTTTTTATCGTTTTGTTCTGATATTTTGACCGCAACTTCGCGCAGTGTAGGACATTTAGTTTATACTTGATAAAATATTTTGATATCTTTTAGTGATTTTTATCGATTTCTCATTTGAAAGCAAACGACAAGGCATAACAAGCACGAGGAAACGATGTTTTTTGAGTTGTTGATACAGCCCAGAAGAGTTCCTGTTGTAGATTAAAAATATTTCCTCAAAACTATAAGAAGCTATCAGAATGTATAATTAGTGCATTCCAACGCCAGATAGTCACTTCACATTAGAACACCATATGTAATATTTGCAACAGTTACGATCAAATTTGTGATGGTAATCAGCAACAAAAAATTTAACCAATTATGTCAGCGTGTTATCAGCGTGGAAATTGATAAAAACCACGAAAAATTATCAATGTCTTTTATCTGGTATGAACTAAATATCCTATACCGATAAACTGGGAGAAACTGTAGTCGAAATAACCAGAGAAATGACGAAAAAAGAAAACAAGCAAGATTCTCCAAGTACTAATTCACTATGAAGAGAATCCCAGCTGGGTCCAGAAATTCGGTCACACGGCGTCATGACTTCGCCTATCTATCTAAACCACTTGATATTCGCCGATGATGATTCCATGACGTCAGAAGTATCAGTAGAATTGCACATGTTGACTGATGTGTCAAAGGTAAGACACATGCTACCTTGATATCAAAGTATTGTATAAGGTATAACGAAAAAATCACTGGGGAAAATTGCATAAATTCCATTAACAGATATCAGATATTATTGAAAAAAGTTTATTCTTATATTTATAATTTTTGAATTTATAATGTTTTTTGTGTTAAGATATATTTCTATTTTTTCAATTTTCCATTTTTTTTTGTTTGGAGAATTTTTTCTTTTGCTTCAGTCTGTGATTTTCTGTTTAATTATTTGATAAGACTCTTTTTTTTTTGTGATTTCCCTTCTGTTTAAACGCTGTTGTTTAATCATTACTGGTAGATAATTTTCATTATGATTGTTTAGTTTAGTTTATCGTTTAGTCTTTTTGAAGTTAGTCATAAGTTTTAGTTTTCAGTTTTATTTTGTGCGATTTGTATAATCAAATCGTTTTTTGATAATTCTGTTGCTTCTATTATTTTTTTTTTTTGATATCAAATAAATTGTCAATGGTTAACTTTCACCTTGAGATAAGATTTTGCGTATTTCAGTTGTTTTTGGGAATTATTAAGAGCGCACCGTGATTTATGTCTACAGTTCAGTAATTGATATCTTTCTGTCTCTCTGTCTCTCTCACTGAATATTAATGTTATGCTTCTCCTCAAAACATAAATTACACCTAAATACATTTCTACACACATTCGCTTTTCTTATTATTTTCTATTTCAAAATAGGATGTTTTACCCAATCTCAGAGTTTCCAGCAATACTAAGATAAAGAGGTGTCATTTCTATGATTTCCGTGTGAGAAGGGGGCTGAATGATTGGTTAATCTACTCTAAAAGCTTGGTTTGGAGATCTGCAAGTAAAATTTGAAATCTCTTCCGAGTGTGTATATTTGTCTGTTTTTATACAATCGCACGTTTTACAACTACACTAATACAATAGAAACAGAAACAGATTTCCTCCTACTACAAAACAAAATATAACTATGGAATAGTTGTATCCATTGAGATACAGATTCACAATTTAAATGTAAAATAAAAATACACGTATAATTATCTTTAATCTAATCCAAATCAATACGAGCAGAATAATAACAGAAAAAGATTTTTTACTTCAAAATGAATTACAATTATGGAGTGGTTATGTTCATGGAGATGTTGATAAGTATGACGCTGAGGGCCATAGCAAGAAGGATGTCCTGGTTTGTGATAATTCCAGAACGGAGCTATGGTAAAACAGCTGACAAGCTCCATAATGAAGAATAAAATAACAAATACAAATTAAATTACAAGCATCAAGAACCTAAAAAATATGTAATAAACAACAAGTTGAAATAGCACAAATCTGATTGTTAGTGGCTTGCGTGGCACAGAGTCTTAGATACTTTCGGACTATATATTGAAATTGATTAGAAAAGTGGTTCTTTCCAAGAGTTACAATATGAAGAGTTTACATCACACACACACACACACACACACATATATATATATATATATATATATATGTGTGTGTGTGTGTGTGTATGTGTGTGTTTGTGTTTGACCAACACTGCTCGGGTGCTATATAAATATAACTGTTTTGTTTGTGAAATACCCGAAACAGTTCCATGGTGAACAACTGATGTTCACAACGATGTTTTTCAGTGTTTAAATTTGTGAAGTTCTCTTGACAATATGTATTGGGGAAAAGTAGTAAACATACAACAAACATGTGTATACGTATTAGATAGATCTTTGATTTAAAATAGAGCTCAATACCACCGATAGAGTGGTTAAGAAACAAGGAAGATCTTTTCACTGACTCATTACAGACTACAAATTTCTTTTCAAGTGAAG
>OY735207.1:5303042-5490542 GCA_963457665.1 Thysanoteuthis rhombus
CTTTTCAGCCATCAAAAAGACAATAGGAACATTCTGAGTAGATTCATTGACAAGATAAAGCGTGGTTGTTCGAATCCCCGCCGAGAGATAACCAGTCACAGCCACTTAATTGAAGAAGACACTAGGAGAAAGAAAGTGAAAATGGGGTTGATAAAAAGAGTCGTTGTACAAGGATCCTAATGCTTGAAGTAAGAAATATCGACAGTAAATATAGTTACGTGAGAAACAGAAGGAAGCAGGAAAAAGTAGAGAAGAAAAAGGTAAATGATCTTTTATTTCCGGTATCAGGTAATAGGAAAAGGTAAGTTGATTCAGTAAAATAGATTGCAAAGAAAAAAAAAGACACCCTTGTCTTGAAAAAAGGAGACGAAAGGTTGGTCAACAGGCAGAGTAGACAGAGAGTATCAGGATAGACGACAGTAGAGTAACGGTTGGTCTACAGGCCGCCCCTGGCCCCTGGCTGCTGGCAATAGTAAGACATTAAACTCTCACCATCTTTCTATCTCTCTCCATGAGTGAGTATTTGGTTTGGTCTTCAAAGGCTATCGATGTGTTTTCGATCAACCAAAGGAGAAAAAACAGAGGTTCGATTTTGGATCCCAACATGAGTTTTGCGTCTTTCATTTCCTCCCACGCTGCAGAGACATCCATTATCCTGCAGTACTAGATATGTTGATGAAATAACTTTTACCAATATCACATCGTTCCCTAGTCATACGAGTAAGGCATAAACACCGGTTCACATTCCTTGTTCGGGCTATCTTTGCCTAATTTTCAGGCTCAATAAAGGCACCCGTGTCATAACTGAGTCATGACAAATGTTCGGGGAGTGAGTGTGATATTCAAGACCTACTGATGAATAAAAATGGTGGATAATTGGACTTAGCCCTGTCTTCACCAATCAGAGTAAAAACTTGAAATTTTGCATGTACTCTGCCTTCAATGAGAAGGGGAAAGTTTTTATTCGTTGCAGTTGAAATTCCTCAAAATAGATTTTGTTAGATAGGGGTTCAATTTCTGATGTAAGCTTATACTAAATTGGACCCGTACTTATTGTCTGCTAGCATTCATTGAAAATTTGGACATTTTAAGGATCACAGCCCAACAAAACAATAACTACATACTAATTAGAGACATTATTCACTTGATTGTTTCTATTTTTATTCTTAATCTTAATCTTAATCGATGAATTTATGATTCAAACCTTACTATAGATTATTTTCTTCAGGGTAATTAATTTTTATCACCTCAACTGCTTAGTTCACGAGGAAAGAGGAAGCATAAATGGGTAGCGATGATTCATAATTTCCCATAGATTACTACTTTTTTCACATGGATTAAAACTACTGCATACAATAATATTTGTTTCTCTACCAACGAACTCGAAATGACTTCGTTTTCATAAAATATAAAAAGGTGAAAAAAATAAGGGAAACTATCCTATAATTAACATTTCCCTAAAAAGGGAAAGAAAAGTCATTCCCTTCACTTTTGTCCCCTGAAAGAAAAACAAAACAAAACAAAAAACAGAATACCCTTATATTGGTTTTCACTTGTTGAATAGTAATATCTAGAAATCTCAACTGTTTATGTTGGCCTTGCAATTTTCAAAAAATTATACAGCCCGCCCCCTGAAATAAACATTATCGGTTGGTTATATTCTAATACTTCTTAGATATTTGTGATATGTGAAACAAACTCAAAGAATTCGAACATCCGGAGTGGTGTCACTCATTTTACAATATGCTATTTCAAGCATAAGTGGAGGGAGATGGATTCATGCGTCTACCAAGAGCATTAAGGCCATGACCACTCTCATTCAGGTTTGAACACGACTTCATTATCCGTGGAACTTTTAAGAACATTTAGAAAATTTAGTAAGTTGAAAACAATAATGGACACTACACTATGATAAGCATTTCCCTTAAAAGGGAAAAAAAAGCCAAATCCTCCACTTTTGACCCCTGGAAAATAAAGAAGAAGAATTCCCTTTTCTTCCAGTCACTTATACATCAATTTTCCAGATAGTGACAAGATCTTTGTTTCAATTTAAATTTTTAAAATACACAGAAAAAAACATTATAAACCAAGAAGAACCATACCGTCTGCGCAGTCTGCTCGATAAACCCCATCGGAACACAGTCGTAGACATTGACCGCTTTTTGGATCACATCTCTCATCTGGACTACATCTGCATGTCTTTGTACAATTTTGTCTATCCCTGTCAGGAAGGCACTCTAAAAAAAATAAACACAACAACATAAAAAAAAGCATCAGTCACTTCTCCAAATTATGATTTTCATATGACTAACATTTTTTCTTATCAAGAAGGAATTTGAAAAGTATATGGTTTTCAATGATCCCAAAATATCATATGATCATTCATGAACGTGTAAATTTGTATCTTTGTATCTATCTATCTATCTATCTATCTATATATATATATACATATATATATATATATATATGTGTGTGTGTATATATATATATATATATATATATATATATATATATATATATATATAAATATATATATATATGTACATACATATATATATACATATATATTTACATGTACATATATTTATATATATATATATATATATATATATATATATACATACATATACATATATATATATGTATGTATATATATATATACATATATATATATATATATATATATATATATATATATATATATATATATATATATATATATATATATATATATATATATATATATACATATATATATCAGTTGCAAACTGCCACCTTATTCTATTCATTTTTTTTCCTTCTTTTCTTTTGTTTAGTTATTGACCTCTGTCTGTTTTTCATCTTCCAGAAAGGAAGTGGATTCCTGGTTCGTTCTCATAAATTACACGAGTGTGTATGTTTTTATATTTCCTATTTTACTATGGGACTGATATTGCTTCTAGTTTCCAGTAATGTGTGGATAGTGATGTATTGTTTTTGTATTTTTCGTCTGAAAACGATGATGAATGGTTGACTAATCTTGATCTAAAGTTTTTTTTATATTCCTACATAATATCCCGTTTCCAATGGTTTCCTCACGGTTGATATCCCAGCTTGATATCTAATATCTGATTTAAGGCATTCGTTTATCAAAGGGCACCTGTTGCTATTTGTACAATTAAAGTCTGGTTTATTTATCTTTTCTCTTTTATTATTATTCCTCATTACTTATTATTATGCTTTTTTAATGATTCTTTGGAAATCATTTCGATAAGCATAAGTTGTTTGTCATTGTTAGATATTCTTCACTGTTTGTTGCTTGGGAGGAGGAGTTTTCTTTTATCAGGTCGAAGATTTTCCTTGTATTGGTTTTTACTTATTGATTGATCTTATGTGTTTTATGTTGATTGTTATCATTTAGATTAAAAGTAATATCTAGAAATCCCAATTGTTTAGGATGGTCTTGCAATTTTCAAAAATTAACGGCTCACTCCCCAAAACAGAAAATTATCGGTTGGTTATTTCTTTTATACCTCTTAGACGTTTATGATATGTGGAACAAACTCAAAAGAGTTGAATATCAGGAGAGGTGTCACTCATTTCACAATGTAATTTTCTAAGCAAAAGTTGAGGGATACAGCTTCATGCCTTTCCCAAGAGCATTAATGCCATGAACACCCTCAGTCGGGTTTGAACACAACTTCATTTTCCGTGGACCTTTAAACTACATTTACTGAAATTTAGTGAGATCAAAACAAAAATAAACACTACCCTATAATAAGCATTTCCCCTAAAAGGGGAAAAACAGCCAATCCCTCCACTTTTGACCCCTGGAAAATGAAGAAGAAGAATTCCCTTTCCTTACAGTCACTTATACGTCATTGTTTCCAAATACCGACCTTTGTAGATCTTTGTATCTATTTACATTATCAAAATATACGGAGAAAACATTATAAACCAAGAAGAATTATACCGTTTTCACACTGTTTTCGGAATGTCCCATCGGAACATGCTTGTAGACATTGACCGCTTTCTGTATGACATCTCTCATCTGGACCACATCTGCATGTCTTTGCACAATTTTGTCCCCTCTCGTCAGGAAGGCATTCTAAAGAAAATAAAAACAAACGAAAAAATACTTCAGTCACGTCTCCAAATTATGATTTTCATATAATTTATTTTTTTTTTATCAGGAAGGAATTTAAAAAGAACATTGTTATCAGTAATCCTAAACTATCATATGATCATGCATAATGGTGTGTGTATATCTATCTATCTATCTATCTATCTATCTATCTATCTATCTATCTATCTATGTATCTATCTATGTATCTATGTATCTATGTATCTATGTATCTATATATATATATATATATATATATATATATATATATATATATATATATATATATATGTATATATATATATTTATATATATATATATACACACATACATACATATATACTCATATATTGGTGTGAAACTGTCAATTTATTTTATTCATTTATTCTTTCTTTTTTTTTGTTCAATTATTGACCTCTGTTTTTTATCTTCCAGAAAGGAAGTGGATTCCTGGTTAGTTGTTATAAATTACACGAGTGTGTGTTTGTATATTTCCGATTTTACTATGTGACTGATATTGCCCTGAGTTTCCAGTAATGTGTGGATACTGATGTATTGTTTTTGTGTTTTTGTCTGAAAACGATGATGAATGGTTGACTAATCTTGATTTAAAGTTTCTTTTGATATTCCTACATGATATTTCGTTTCCAATGGTTTCCTCTCGGTTGATATCCCAGCTTGATATCTAATATCTGATTTGAGACATTAGTTTATCAAAGGGCACCTGTTGCTATTTGTACAATTAAAGTCTGGTTTATTTATCTTTTCTCTTTTATTATTATCCCTATTACTAATTGTTATGCTTTTTTAATGATTCTTTGGAAATCATTTTGATAAGCATAAGTTGTTTGTCATTGTTAGATATTCTTCACTGTTTGTTGCTTGGGAGGGGGGAGTATTCTTTTATCAGGTCGAAGATTTTCCTTGTATTAGTTTTTACTTATTGATTGATCTAATGTGTTTTATGTTGATTGCTATCATTTAGATTAAAAGTAGTATCTCAAAATATCAACTGTATATTTTGGCCTTGTAATTTTCATAAAATTATACAGCCCACCTCTCGAAATGAACATTATCGGTTGGTTATTTTCTGATACTTCTTAGATGTTTGTGATATGTGAAACAAACTCAAAGAAAATAAAATCTTGTATGGTGTCACTCGTTTTACCATATAGTATTTTAAGAAAGTGAAGGAACACTGCTTCATGTGTCTCCCAAGTGCATTAATGCCATGAACACCCTCAGTTGGCTTTAAACACAACTTCATTTTCCGAGGATCTTTAATCTACATTTGGTGAAATTAAGTGAGATCAATACAGTAATGAACACTACACTATAATAAGCATTTCCTCTAATCCCTGCACTTTTGACCCCTGGAAAATAAAGGAGCAGAATTCCCTTTTCTTACAGTCACATTTACGTCATTGTTTCCAAATACAGACAAGATGTTCGCACCGATTCAGATTTTCTGAAATATACGGAGAAAAACATTATAAACCAAGGAGAACTATACCGTTATCGCACTGTTCTCGGAATATCCCATCGGAACACATTCGTAGACATTGACCGTTTCTTGGATCACATTTCTCATCTGGACGACAATTGCATCTCCCTTGACAATCTTGTCCATACGTGCCAATTGGGCATACTAAAGGAAAAAAAAAAACGAACAAAAAATTCATCAGTCACTTCTCCAAATTATGATTTTCATATAATTTACATTTTACTTTAATTAGGAAGGAATTCAAAAGTACATTGTTTTCAGTAATCCCAAACTATCATATGATCATTCATAATTGTGTATATATATATATATATATATATATATATATATATATATATATATATATATATATATATATATATATTGGTGGGAAACTGTCTCCTCATCATTGACATCTGTCTGTTTTTTATCTTTCATAAAGGAAGTGGATTCCTAGTTAGTTTTTATGAATTACATGAGTGTGTACGTTTTCATATTTCCGATTTTACTATGGGACTGATATTGCTTCTAGTTTCCAGTAATGTGTGGATAGTGATGTATTGTTTTTGTATTTTTCGTCTGAAAACGATGATGAATGGTTGACTTATCTTGATCTAAAGTTTTTTTTAATATTCCTACATGATATTTGGCTTTCACTGTTTTCTTCAGGGTTGCCATCTATGCTTGATACGCAATATCCGATTTGAGGCATTCGTTTATCAAAGGGCACCTGTTGCTATTTGTACAATTAGAGTCTGGTCTATTTATATTTTCCCTTATACTATTATTCCTTATTACTTTATTGTTATGCTTTCAAATGATTCTCCATAAATCGTCTTGACAACTATAGCTTTTTTCACGTATGTCATTGTTAAATATTCTACACTGTTTTTTGCTTGGCGGAGAAGAAGTATTTTTATATCAGGTCGTGGATTTACTGTATATTGGTTTCTACATGTTGGTTGATCTTATGTGTTTTATGTTGATTGCTACCATTTAGATTAAAAGTAGTATCTCAAAATATCAACTGTTTATGTTGGCCTTGTAATTTTCAAAAAATTATACAGCCCACCTCCCGAAATGAACATTATCAGTTGGTTATTTTCTAATACTTCTTAGATGTTTGTGATATATGAAACAAACACAAAGAAGATGAACATCTGGAGTGGTGTCACTCATTTTACAATGTAATTTTTTAAGCATAAGTGGAGGGAGACAGATTCATGTGTCTCCCAAGTGCATTAATGCCATGTACACTCTCCGGCTGGTTTGAACAAAACTTCATTTTTTGTCGAACTTTTAAGAACATTTAGTAAAATTTAGTAAGTTGAAAACAATAATGGACACTACACTTTTATAAGCATTTTCCCTCAAAAGCGGAAGAACAGCCAATCTCTCCTATTCTAACCCTTGAAAAAAATTCTGTTTTTCTCACAGTCACTTATAAGTCATTTTTTTCCCCAAATACTGACAAGATCTTTGTACCTATTCAGATTTTTGAAATACATGTAAAAAAAATATTATAAACCAAGAAGAACTTAACTGTTTTCGCAGTGTTTTCCCATTGTCCCTGGGGTACATGGTAGTTGACAGCAACCGGAGATCGGATAACATTTCTGCTCTGGACAAGTGATGCATCTCTCTTTACAATCTTGTCCATATCTGCCAGGAGGACATACTAAAGAAGAGAAAATATCAAAATATCAATATTTTTCAAAGTATGATTTTCACATATTTTACATTTTTTTTTCAGGATGTACGTTTTTCTTAGTAATCCCGAACTAATATATAATCATTCATGGTGGTATATATGTGAGAAACTCTCACCTTATTCTACTCATATTTCTCTTTATTTTTTTTCTCTTGTTTAGTTAATGCCCTTTGTTTGTATTTTATCTTCTGTAAGGAAAGTGGATTCATGGTTTGTTCTTATAAATTACATGAGCGTGTATCTCTTTATATTTTTTGATTTCACAATGAGTCTGATATTGCTTTTAGTTTCCAGTAATGTGTGGATAGTGATGTATCGTTTTTGTATTTTTCGTCTGAAAACGATGATGAATGGTTGACTAATCTTGATCAGAATTTTTTTTTAATATTCTACATGGCATCCAAGCTTGATATGAAATATCTGATTTGAAGCATCGTTCATCACGAAGCATCTGTTGCTATTTGTACAATTAGAGTCTGGATTATTTATATTTTCTCTTTTACTATTATACCTTATTACTTTATTGTTGTGCTTTTTTCAATGATTCTTTGGAAACTGTCTGGAGAACCATAACTCATTTCATGTTTTGTCATTATTAAGTATTTTACATTGTCGGTTGCTCGGGAGAGAGAGTGTATTTTTTATATCCGATTGTGGATTTCCCTATATTGGCTTTTTTAGTTACTTGTACGTGATTTTATTGTTTAGATTGAGCATGATTCTTTCTTTTTCAAGTTGCATGCACCTTAGTATGCTATTAGTTTAATTTGACCCTGGTTTACACATGATATACGTAGTGATGACTTCAGAGGTCTCATTTTTCAAAATAATTGAAGTTCAATATTCGGTTAACACAGGAAAAATCTTTTCTTTCAATCAATCAGATCTTTAATGCTGAACTTTTTGTTCTTCGTGTTAGACTGTAGATGTGATTCCCGCTTTTCTCGGTGCTTGTACCTGTATGACAGTATTTGTTCAGGGTTCTGACCCTAAAGCTACCCTAAACCGACAATAAAACATGTTTCCTTAAGAAAAACAACCCTCCTACCTCAACCCAAGCACGACAATTAAACACGGGCAGAACTTAAATCCAATGTGCACCCTCAGTCAGGCCCATGGAGCTCCTTGCTTATATCAACGCTAATACGTCAAAATATTTTTCCCAAATTTGAAAACTATACGCTTTTGGAGGCGGTAGTATGATAGCAGATTAGTTGCAAAAAGAGTACAAAATCCTTGTTTTTCTTTTGGGATAAAAGTATTATGTACCACCCTTGGTACAAATACAAAAAATGGAAGCGCTCAATCTACATTATTACAACTCCTGTAAAGGCCATCTACGCCAACCACTAAGCTGAATGGAGTAACTCCTTTTTATCCAATTTATATCACTATCATCATCATCATTAGTCTTATATCACTCGTCGTTTGGCATTGGATTTCCTCAGGATTCACCAAATCTTTCTATCATGGGTTTTGCAGAGCCAATATCTTCTGAGCTTGTCTCGTTTGTCTCTGCATCTTGTATTTTGCTGGCCTCAGTTATGCATTTGATCTATGGAGATCCATGTCGTGTCTTGTGATTTCCATCAGTTGTCTACCATTTTTGCAACATGATCAGCCCACTGCCATTTATATATTGGATTCCAGGATGTCTCAGACTCTTGTTTTCCCCCCTGACATATTGTGCTGTCTTATGATCACCCCATGTGAGATTCAGCATGATTCTCTCTTGTGTACGTTGCATGCTTCTCGGTTTGCAGGTCTTTCTTTTGGTAAGGTTCCATTTTTCTGGTCCATAGGTGACTATCCAGAGGATTAATTGTTTGTATATTTTTCTTTTAAGGACAATTGGGATTTTCTTGTTCTTGAAGGTTAAGCTTACTCCGCCGATGGCTTGTCATATTGGGGTGATTCATTGCTCGATTTCTCCTCTCGAGGACTTCATGGAGATTCGTTGACCTGCGTAGATGTAGTGATGTACTTTCCCCTGTCCTGTCTTTTAGATTTTGATCATTTTGTGTTTTATTCCGACGTGACAGTTGTACATGACCTTTGTCCCGCTGAAGTTCATGTGAAGACCTACTTACTTGCTTTTTCCATTCAGTTTGTCTAGCGTTAGTTGGAGGTCGTGGAGGTTCTCTGCAAGAAGGACAGCATTGTCCGCAAATCTTATGTTGCTCAGATATTTGCCGTCTATTCTGATCCCCTTATTTTCCAAGTCTTCGTTTCGGAAGATCATCTTGAGCCAAACTGTGAAGAGTTCAGGTGAACTGGAATCACATTGTCTTACCCCTTTTTGGAGCTGAAATATCTGTAATGTATGTTTCAGTACTCAAACGTATACGAGATCTACACCTTGTAGAGTGATAACTTCAATTAGGAATTTCCACCGATTCGAAGGCTTTCTCAGAGAAGATAAATGGTACAAAGAGCGGCATTCTGTATTCTACTGCTTTCTTTTTCAGTTGATTTATCGAATGAAGATGGTCCATGATCGAGTTGCTTCTTCTACAGCCAGCTTGCTCCCGTGGTTTGTTATCTAGCATTTCGGCGATTCGGTTCGTGATAATTTTGGTGAAAAGATTGTAGATGCAGTTGAGTAGACATATTGGTCTGTAGTTGATGAGTTCTACGAGTTTCATTATGATTTCAGTGTTCCAATCTTCTAAAAGTTTTCTTTATTTAAGGCATAAGTTAAATAGAGTAGCTGATGACTTAACCAGCTTTTTGAGTAGGTCAATGGTGAAGCTATCTTGTCCAGGGGCCTTTCCTTTTTCTCTGTTTGATGGCTTGTTTCACCTCTCACGGCGTAACTTCTTTAAAATCCTTGAATTGATTGCTCACGACTTATAGATCCTGTTCGTTGATTTGTAGTCCTTGTTTCGAGGGTAGTGTTTTTGGTTGAATTTTTGGGTGCGTTTGATAATCCGGTGTCTGCCTGTTGTTGGGTCTCCATTTTCTTCGACTATACTAGTTTTTTGTCCTATCCTGAGAGCTTTCTTAATAGCTTTGAATCCCTGACTTTCCTGTATTAACCTTTTCAAGAGCAGATACTATAGGTTCTTTGAGCAGTTGGAGCTCACAGGCCACTCTAATTGGCATCAGTTGTAACCAATCCACCAACCCCCATCAACTCGTCATAGGGCAGCAGGGCATAGCCCAACACTACCCATGATTCATGCAATGAAAATTACGTCGGCTGCTTCTGCTGGGTCAAAGGGGAACTTTACTGATATCACATTTTTTCCCAGTTCTTCCACGGTAACATGGCAATTCATAGTGATCGTCCGACGGGTCACATTTCTGTTTCGTACAATAATGCCAAGACGTCTTACAATCTTTTCCATAACGACCATGAGGGCATTCTGTATAAAACATCACTCAGTTCTATCAACTATAATTTCCAAATTTTCATATAATTAACATTTTCGTTAATTCATTTCAAGTTCACTAGGAAAAAAATTCAGAAGAACAATTTTCGTAGTAATCCAAAACTATTCTAGAATGACTCATCAGACTAAGTTTGGAAAAAAATTAAATGATTTAAACTCTCTAGGGATTCAAATTTTTATACTGTAAACACATTCGATATTTTCCGAGATGCCCTTAACATAAATAAGGTGGGTGTGTCTTAAAATCTATGTCAGCTATTTGCTTTTTTCTTCAATAATCATCGTTCTCATGACGAAATTCACTTATCAATGGATAAATACCGAAAATATCATTAACTATGTTGTTTTGATAAAAATTTGAAAACGCAGTATATATTTGGCACCAAAATTTTTCGAGTTAATTTTCTAATGATTGTAAGAAAATTCTAGCCTAGAAAGCACTCCAACAATGCATACCTCTACCGCTAAATCAATCCATGAAATACCTGTGAATCGACCAAAAATTTAATTTTCTCAGCCCATGACTGAACCTTTCGTAAAATTCCATGAAAATTAATTGAAAACTTTTGAAAATAAGTCGTGGACAGACATGAGCAGTACGTAAACTTATGAAAGAATTTCTTTCCATATAAAAATTTCAATTTCTTTTTCAAAATGTTTTTGTCAAATTTTATTCTTGGGTGGAGTATTGCAACATTATCATTAATTTTGACTAGTTTTTAGTTTCATCTCAACTTCCAGTTGCTCTTTATCACAACTTTGGTACAGGTGAACTATGTCTTATGGAAGATGAACATATCAATTTACTGAATTATACATTCAACAAATGTATCAACTTAGGAATATACTATTAATTTGTAATATTCTACTTTTTAAATTTGGGATAATTAACCTGTATGATTCTTTTCCTGGTAAGAGGGGAGTTGCTATACACTCTGACATGTTTCTGGCCGAAAATTCTCAGAAATTAGCAAAAATGGTAAAAAAATGAAATAATAATAATGATGATAATAATAATAATAATGATAGTAGTAGTTGTAGTAGTAGTAGTAGTAGTAGTAGTAGTAGTAGTAGTAGTAGTGCACTGTGTCCAGAGAGCCAGAATAGGTCAAAGTATGTGCAAACGAACAGTGAAGACATTATGAAGTGCGCCTGAGGCAGCGCAATGAACAACAAAAAAGTGGGAAAAGATGAAAAAGGAAACCGAAAGAGAGAAACAGTACGAACTAGAGCGTCCGAAACAAATGCACCAGGACAACCTATATCGACACGAAGATTGAGAGAACACAGACAAACAGCACAATGGTGCCTATGTGAGAAAAGGGATGAGACTGTAAACCATAGAATAAGTCATCATCATCATCATCATCAGTCTTTTAGCGTCCGTCGTTGGACATAGACCTTCCCCAGGATTTGCCACACTTCTCTATCATGGGCGTCACGGAGCCAGTACTTCCTGAACTTGTCTAGCTCGTCTCTCCATCTAACATTTTGCCGGCCTCAGTTGCGCATGTGGTCTCGGGGAATCCATGTTGTGAGTCGTGATGTCTATCGATTGTCAGCCATTCTTGCAACATGGCCAGCCCACCGCCATTTGAGATTTTTTATGGATTCTATGATGTCTCTAACTCTTGTCTTTTCCCGGATGTGCTGTGCTGTTTTGTGGTCTCTCCATGTGAGGCCCAGCATTATTCTTTCATGTGCACGTTGCATGGTTCTCAGCTTACGGGTCTGTCTCTTGGTTAAGTTCCATGTTTCAGCCCCATAAGTGACTATTAGGAGGATGCATTGGTTGTACAAGCGAATGTAGTCAACTAGGCCAGAAGGAGTATAAACATAGATACGATAGAGTTGCAACAGTGATACACTGGGAACTGAGTAAACGAATGGGATTTGACCACGAGGAAAAGTGGTACCAGCACAAACGATGACAGCCCAAGAGAATGGAAATCACAAATTACTTTGGGATTTTAATATCCAAACTGACCACCCCATTAAAGCGAGAAGGCCGGACCTAGTAATAATGGACAAGAAGAGAAGAACCAAATAATAGACGTGGCCGTGCCTGAATACCACGGAGTAGAAAGGAAAGAGTGAAAAGCTGGAAAACACTTGGACCTGGCAAGAGAGCAGAAGAAGGTGTGGAACATGATAGTCAGGCAAGTACTAGTAATAGTAGGCGCACTCAGAACTGTACTAAAGACACTGAAAGCAAGATTGGGGGAACTAAGGATAAAGGGAAGGATCGATACTATACAGAACACAGCACTGCCGGGGACAGCACGAATACTGAGGAAAGTGCCAGAGATATGACACCTCAGACACCCACCTTTTAGCAGTAGCCTAACAGGGACAAGAGGAGAGAGTAAACAATACAGATGGTGATGCATGTACGAACTAGAGTGCTGCTGTGATAGGTGGGGGAAATATGAGAGGAGGGCTGAAGACCTGAGGAGACTTACTGTCACAGCCTTCAGCAATAACCTCTGGGTAACTGGTGTGAAACTGTAAACCACAAATATGGATGATGATGATGACGATGAAGGAGAAGAAGGAAAAAAAAGGGAAGTCATGGTTATTTGCAAGTCTTGAACTTAATGTGTGAACAAAGTGTTCACAAGAATTATATATAAATCGTTAAAACATATATGAAAATAACACTGCAAAAATTAGACTACATAAATATATGAACAAGATGAAGATAAGAAAAGTAATAAGACAAGGGGATATAATATTGCCCAAATTATTTACAGTGAGCTTTTAAAGCATCGTTCAGACAATTGACTGGGAGGGAATGGGAATAAACAATGACAGAGAATATAGAGTGGCGAAATTTGATGTCATCATGAATTAGTACTAGGAAAAACTTACTGGCTTTTATCGTTTTGTTCAGATATTTTGACAGCAACGTCGCGCAGTGTAGAACATTTAGTTTATACTTGATAAAAGATTTTGATAACTTTTAGTGATTTTTATCGATTTTCAGGCATTTTTCATCGGAAAATAAACGACAAGGCATAACAAGCATTGTTGTAACGGCCAAGATGAGTTCCTATTTTAGCCTGATAATATTCCTTCAAAGCTTGGAGAAGCTATGGGAATGTATAATTAGTGCATTCTAATGCCGGATAGTCTTTTCTCATTAGGCCATCATTTGTAATATTTGCAGCAGTTACGATAAAATTTGTGATTGCAATCGACAACAAAAAATTTAACCGATTATGTCAGCGTGTTACCGGAGAGAAAACGTGTAAATTGATAAAAACCACAAAAAATTATCATTTTTTTAAAATCAGGTATTAACTAAATATCCTATACCGATTAACTGGGCAAGACTGTGGTCGAAATAACCAAAGAAATGACGAAACATTAACGAAACGGAATTCATCTGATACTAATACAGTATAAACTGAATCCAAGCTATATCCAGAAGTTTGGTTACATAACCTCATGACTCAAATCACATGAGATTCGCTAATAATGTTTCCATGACGTCTGAATCATCGGCATAATTACAGAACACGTTCACTTATGTGTCAAAGGTAATGTTCAACGATGAAGTGCTCCAAAAGACCCCACGAATAGTGGGGAGAGGGTTTGGTAGAGTTCGATGAATACATTTACTTGGGACGGAAAAGTTAGAGGGAGACCATGAAAGCTAAATTAAACAACGCATAACGATTGGCTAAAATGATATAGCAACAAGGATGCTGATCGGCTGGACACTTGGAAAAAGAGATGATAAGAGACGGAATAAAAAGCTCACTGGCTAATCCCAACGAGAAATAATTTGCGTAGAGAACCATGATATCAAAACATGCGTAAAACAAAAAAAATTCTGCAGATAATTACATGAATTACAATAACAAATATTGGAAAATGAGTGAATGAAATTACGCAAACAAACTTTTGAAATAAGATTTTATCATTATATTGACAATTCTACAAATTATAATATTTTTTGTTCAACGATATATATGTAATTTTTCAGAGTTGTAACGATTTTGTATTTTGATGTAGTTTTTTTTTGTTTCAGAAAAGTATAATGTAGTCAGAGATTTTCTGTTCAATTATCTGATACTAGTAGTGAGTTTTTTGTGTTTCGTGTTATTTTTTTGTTTGAATAACGTGGTCCATTCATTATTGGTGGATATTTTGTATTTTCCAACTTGATTAATTAGTATCGTTTATTATTGAGTCGTTTGGAAGTAAGTTGTGTGTTTTTGTTCCTACATTTATTTTGTGCTATTTGCAAATTCAAATCGTTTTTTGATAATGCTGTTGCTTCTATTAGTTTTTTCCAATACCTAATCAATTGTCTATGATTAATTTTTGCCTTTAGATCAGTTTTTGTGTTGTTAATCTCCTTCAAGTTATTTTGTTGTGTTTCAGTAGTCTTTGAAATTCTTCAAAGTGAACTATGATTTATGTCTACTCTTAAGACATATTTCTAAGATTCAAGTAATTCAACTCTCTCTTTCTCTTTCTCTCTCTCTCTCTCTCTCTCTCTCTCTCTCTCTCTCTCTCTGTCTCTGTTTCTCTGAATGTTAATATTATGCTTCTCCTCAGGAAATAAATATCACCTACGTACATTTTTACACACATTTGCTTTTTCTATTATTTTCTCTTTCAAAATAGAGTATTTTACTCTAATCCAGTAATACCAAGATAGACAGGTGTCATTCCTATGCTTTTCATATAAGAAGAGGTTGCATGGTTGGCTAATCTGTGCTTAAAACCTGGTTTTGAGATCCTAAAGTAAAATTCAGAATCCTTTCGATCTTGTTGTGTGCATATTTGTGATCTGTATTCCATCATACGCTTTACAACTGCACTAATACAATAGTAATAGAAACACATTTTTTTTTCTTCAAAATAAATTACAACTATGGAATAGTTATATTAATTGAGATACAAATTCACAATAAATAATCAGAATGAAAATCCATGTAAAATAATTTTAATCTAACCAAAATTCCTGCTAAAAAAACCATAACAGAAGAAGATATTTACTCCAAAATTAATTAAAATTATGTCTCTATCGTAGATATATTCATCGAGATATTGATGTGGACTGCCGCAGCAAGAAATATGTCTTGTTTTGTAATACTCCCCGAACGGGGCTATAGTAAAACAGCTGACGACCTCTATAACAAGGAATAAAATTACAAATACAAACAAAACTGCCAATCAGATTGTAATTAGCTTGCTTTATATGCAGTCGTAGATAATTTGGGACTATCTATTAAAGTTGACTAAAAGGGGTGTATTTTTTTTAACAAAAGTCTTCATGACGAAAAAAAAAAGTTATATTCACTCACATCTTTGACATGAATCACCAATCCATCCCTTAGCGCAACCTGAAGGGCACTTCCCATTCTCTTTCATGCAAGGTTCATTATTTCGGCAATGTCCACATCGCAATTTGCAAGTAGGGCCATAGAAGCCTGGTTTACATACTTCTGTTGGAATAATGAAGAATAACAATAATTATGAAATATATGTCTCATGTAATATATAATGATATTCATATAACATAAAAAAATACTTTCACGTAAATATGGCTGCTTTACCATAGTCATTTCTCAACAAGGCAGCATGATATTACAATATGAAGGCTGATCGGGACTCTTTGATCAAACATTTCATTTTATTCTTAAATAATTAATTTGATTTTTAAATTGCATTTTTTTTGTTTAATTTACTTTTTGTGTGGGTATACTTGAATACTTGGTCAAGGATAAGATGCTACTGAATAACCCTTTTCAGCCGTCAAGAAGACAATAGGAACATCCTGAGTAGATTCATTGACAAGATAGAGCATGGTCGTTCGAATCCTCGCCGATAGAGACATTATTCACTTGATTGTTTCTATTTTTGTTCTTTAATTCGATGAATTTATGATTCAAATCTTACTATAGATTATTTTCTTCAGGGTAATTAATTTTTACCACCTCAACTGCTTAGTTCACAAGAAAAGAGAAAGCATAGATAGGTAGCGATGATTCATAATTTCCCATAGATTGCTACTTTTTCACATGGATTAAAACTGCTGCATACAATATTATTTGTTTCTCTACCAACGAACTCGAAATGACTTCGTTTTTTTAAAATATAAAAAGGTGAAAAAAATAAGGGAAACTATCCTATGATTAACATTTCCCTAAAAAGGGAAAGAAAAGTCATTCCCTTCACTTTTGTCCCCTGAAAGAAAAAAACAAAAAAAAAACAAAACAGAATACCCTTATATTGGTTTTCACTTGTTGAATAGTAATATCTACAAATCTCAACTGTTCATGTTGGCCTTGTAATTTTCAAAAAATTATACAGCCCACCTCCCGAAATGAACATTATCGGTTCGTTATTTTCTGATACTTCTTAGATGTTTGTGATATGTGAAACAAACTCAAAGAAGATAAAATCTTGTATGGTGTCACTCGTTTTACCACATAATTTTTTTAAGCATAAGTGAAGGAACACAGCTTCATGCCTCTCCCAAGAGCATTAATGCCATGGACACCTTCAATTGGGTTTGAACATGACTTAATTGTCTGTGGAACTTTTAAGAACATTTAGTAAAATTTAATAAGTTGAAAACAATATTGGACACTACACTATAATATGCATTTCCCTTAAAAGGGGAAGAACAGCCAATCTGTACACTTTTGACCCCTAGAAAAAAAGAAGCAGAATTCCCTTTTCTTCCAGTCACTTATACATCAATTTTCCAAATGCTGACAAGATCTTTGTTTCGATTCAGATTTTTCAAATATAGAAAAAAACAAAAACAACAACAACAACAAATAATAAACCAAGGAGAACTATACCGTTATCGCACTGTTCTTTGAATGTCCCATCGGAACACAGTCGTAGACATTGACCGTTTCTTGGATCACATTTCTCACCTGGACGACAATTGCATCTCCCTTCACAATTTGGTCCAAACCTGCCAGGGGGGCATACTAAATAAAAGAAAAAAGAAAAAACACGTCAGACACTTTTCAAAATTATGATTTTCATATAATTTACATTTTTTATCAGGAAGGATTTTAAGAACAACATTTTTTGACAGTAATCACAAATTATTATATGATGATTAATGATGGTTTGTATGTATATATACTTATATATTGATGGGAAACCGTCGCGTTTTTTTATTCAAATTTCTTTTTCTATCTTTTTTTTGTTTTGTTCTTGATTTCCGTCTGTTTTTTATTTTCCATAAAGGAAGTGCATTCCTGGTTAGTTCTCATAAATTACACGAGTGTGTATGTTTTTGTATTTCCGATTGTACTATGGGACTGATATTGCTTCTAGTTTCCAGTGATGTCTTGATCCTGATGTATTATTTTTATATTTCTTGTCTGAAAACGATGATGAATGGTTGACTAATCTTGATTTAAAGTTTTTTTTTTATATTCCTACATGATATTCTGTTTCAAATGGTTTCCTTACTGTTGATATCCCAGCTTGATATTTAATATCTGATTTGAGACAATCGCTTATCAAAGGGCACCTGTTGCTTTTTGTACAATTAAAGTCTGGTTTATTTATTTTTTCTCTTTTATTATTATTCCTTATTAGTTATTGTTATGCTTTTTTAATGGTTCTTTGGAAATCATCCAGACAACAATAACTTGTTTGTCATTGTTAAATATTCTTCACTGTTTGTAGCCCGGGAAAAGGGAGTATTCTTATGTCAGGTTGCAGATTTTGCCTGGATTGGTATCTACGTGTTCATTGATCTTATGCAGTTTGTGTTGATTGTTATCATTTAGATTAAAAGTAATATCCAAAAATCTCAACTGCTCATGTTGGCCTTGTAATTTTCAAAAAATTATACAGCCCACCTCCCGAAATGAACATTATCGGTTGGTTATTTTCTAATACTTCTTAGATGTTTTTGATATATGAAACAAAATGAAAGAAGATGAACGTCTGGTATGGAGTCACTCGTTTTACCATATAGTATTTAAAGCATAAGTGAAGGAACACAGCTTCATGCCTTTCCCAAGGGCATTAATGCCATGGACACCTTCAGTTGGGTTTGAACATGACTTAATTGTCTGTGGAACTTTTAAGAACATTTAGTAAAATTTAGTAAGTTGAAAACAATAATGGAAACTACACTATGATAAGCATTTCCCTTAAAAGGGAAAGAATAGCCAATCCGTACACTTTTGACCCCTGGAAAAAAAGGAGAAGAATTCCCTTCTCTTCCAGTCACTTATACGTCATTGTTTCCAAATACAGACAAGATCTTTGTACCTTTTTAGATTTTTTAAATATACGAAGAAAACATTATAAACCAAGAAGAACTATACCGTTATCACACCGTTCTCGGAATGTCCCATCGGAGCACTGTTGTAGACATTGACCGTTTCTTGGATCACATCTCTTATCTGGACCACAACGGCATGTCCTTCTACAATCTTGTCCATCCATGTCAGTAGGGCACTCTAAAGAAAAAAAACACAAAAAAATCACATCAATCTCTTCTGCAAATTATGTAACTTATACATCAATTTTCCGAATGCCGACAAGATCTTTGTTTCGATTCAGATTTTTCAAATATAGAAAAAAAACAAAAAAAAAACAACAACAACAAATTATAAATCAAGAAGAACTATACCGTTATTGCACTGTTTTTGGAATGTCCCATCGGAACACAGTCGTAGACATTGACCGTTTCTTGGATCACATTTCTCACCTGGACGACAGTTGCATCTCCCTTCACAATTTGGTCCAAACCTGCCAGGGGGGCATACTAAATAAAAGAAAAAAGAAAAAACACGTCGGACACTTTTCAGAATTATGATTTTCATATAATTTACAGTTTTTATCAGGAAGGATTTTAAGAACAACATTTTTGACAGTAATCACAAATTATTATATGATGATTAATGATGGTTTGTATGTATATATACTTATATATTGATGGGAAACCGTCGCGTTTTTTTATTCAAATTTCTTTTTCTATCTTTTTTTTGTTTTGTTCTTGATTTCCGTCTGTTTTTTATTTTCCATAAAGGAAGTGTATTCCTGGTTAGTTCTCATAAATTACACGAGTGTGTATGTTTTTGTATTTCCGATTGTACTATGGGACTGATATTGCTTCTAGTTTCCAGTGATGTCTTGATCCTGATGTATTATTTTTATATTTCTTGTCTGAAAACGATGATGAATGGTTGACTAATCTTGATTTAAAGTTTTTTTTTTATATTCCTACATGATATTCTGTTTCAAATGGTTTCCTTACTGTTGATATCCCAGCTTGATATTTAATATCTGATTTGAGACAATCGCTTATCAAAGGGCACCTGTTGCTTTTTGTACAATTAAAGTCTGGTTTATTTATTTTTTCTCTTTTATTATTATTCCTTATTAGTTATTGTTATGCTTTTTTAATGGTTCTTTGGAAATCATCCAGACAACAATAACTTGTTTGTCATTGTTAAATATTCTTCACTGTTTGTAGCCCGGGAAAAGGGAGTATTCTTATGTCAGGTTGCAGATTTTGCCTGGATTGGTATCTACGTGTTCATTGATCTTATGCAGTTTGTGTTGATTGTTATCATTTAGATTAAAAGTAATATCCAAAAATCTCAACTGCTCATGTTGGCCTTGTAATTTTCAAAAAATTATACAGCCCACCTCCCGAAATGAACATTATCGGTTGGTTATTTTCTAATACTTCTTAGATGTTTTTGATATATGAAACAAAATGAAAGAAGATGAACGTCTGGTATGGAGTCACTCGTTTTACCATATAGTATCTAAAGCATAAGTGAAGGAACACAGCTTCATGCCTTTCCCAAGGGCATTAATGCCATGGACACCTTCAGTTGGGTTTGAACATGACTTAATTGTCTGTGGAACTTTTAAGAACATTTAGTAAAATTTAGTAAGTTGAAAACAATAATGGAAACTACACTATGATAAGCATTTCCCTTAAAAGGGAAAGAATAGCCAATCCGTACACTTTTGACCCCTGGAAAAAAAGGAGAAGAATTCCCTTCTCTTCCAGTCACTTATACGTCATTGTTTCCAAATACAGACAAGATCTTTGTACCTTTTTAGATTTTTTAAATATACGAAGAAAACATTATAAACCAAGAAGAACTATACCGTTATCACACCGTTCTCGGAATGTCCCATCGGAGCACTGTTGTAGACATTGACCGTTTCTTGGATCACATCTCTTATCTGGACCACAACGGCATGTCCTTCTACAATCTTGTCCATCCATGTCAGTAGGGCACTCTAAAGAAAAAAAACACAAAAAAATCACATCAATCTCTTCTGCAAATTATGTAACTTATACATCAATTTTCCGAATGCCGACAAGATCTTTGTTTCGATTCAGATTTTTCAAATATAGAAAAAAACAAAAAAAACAACAACAACAAATTATAAACCAAGAAGAACTATACCGTTATCACACCGTTCTCGGAATGTCCCATCGGAGCACTGTTGTAGACATTGACCGTTTCTTGGATCACATCTCTTATCTGGACCACAACGGCATGTCCTTCTACAATCTTGTCCATCCATGTCAGTAGGGCACTCTAAAGAAAAAAAACACAAAAAAATCACATCAATCTCTTCTGCAAATTATGTAACTTATACATCAATTTTCCGAATGCCGACAAGATCTTTGTTTCGATTCAGATTTTTCAAATATAGAAAAAAAACAAAAAAAACAACAACAACAAATTATAAACCAAGAAGAACTATACCGTTATCACACCGTTCTCGGAATGTCCCATCGGAGCACTGTTGTAGACATTGACCGTTTCTTGGATCACATCTCTTATCTGGACCACAACGGCATGTCCTTCTACAATCTTGTCCATCCATGTCAGTAGGGCACTCTAAAGAAAAAAAACACAAAAAAATCACATCAATCTCTTCTGCAAATTATGTAACTTATACATCAATTTTCCGAATGCCGACAAGATCTTTGTTTCGATTCAGATTTTTCAAATATAGAAAAAAAACAAAAAAAAAACAACAACAACAAATTATAAATCAAGAAGAACTATACCGTTATTGCACTGTTTTTGGAATGTCCCATCGGAACACAGTCGTAGACATTGACCGTTTCTTGGATCACATTTCTCACCTGGACGACAATTGCATCTCCCTTCACAATTTGGTCCAAACCTGTCAGGTGGGCATACTAAATAAAATAAAAAAGAAAAAACACATCAGTCACTTTTCAGAATTATGATTTTCATATAATTTACAGTTTTTATCAGGAAGGATTTTAAGAACAACATTTTTTGACAGTAATCACAAATTATTATATGATGATTAATGATGGTTTGTATGTATATATACTTATATATTGATGGGAAACCGTCGCGTTTTTTTATTCAAATTTCTTTTTCTATCTTTTTTTTGTTTTGTTCTTGATTTCCGTCTGTTTTTTATTTTCCATAAAGGAAGTGCATTCCTGGTTAGTTCTCATAAATTACACGAGTGTGTATGTTTTTGTATTTCCGATTGTACTATGGGACTGATATTGCTTCTAGTTTCCAGTGATGTCTTGATCCTGATGTATTATTTTTATATTTCTTGTCTGAAAACGATGATGAATGGTTGACTAATCTTGATTTAAAGTTTTTTTTTTATATTCCTACATGATATTCTGTTTCAAATGGTTTCCTTACTGTTGATATCCCAGCTTGATATTTAATATCTGATTTGAGACAATCGCTTATCAAAGGGCACCTGTTGCTTTTTGTACAATTAAAGTCTGGTTTATTTATTTTTTCTCTTTTATTATTATTCCTTATTAGTTATTGTTATGCTTTTTTAATGGTTCTTTGGAAATCATCCAGACAACAATAACTTGTTTGTCATTGTTAAATATTCTTCACTGTTTGTAGCCCGGGAAAAGGGAGTATTCTTATGTCAGGTTGCAGATTTTGCCTGGATTGGTATCTACGTGTTCATTGATCTTATGCAGTTTGTGTTGATTGTTATCATTTAGATTAAAAGTAATATCCAAAAATCTCAACTGCTCATGTTGGCCTTGTAATTTTCAAAAAATTATACAGCCCACCTCCCGAAATGAACATTATCGGTTGGTTATTTTCTAATACTTCTTAGATGTTTTTGATATATGAAACAAAATGAAAGAAGATGAACGTCTGGTATGGAGTCACTCGTTTTACCATATAGTATTTAAAGCATAAGTGAAGGAACACAGCTTCATGCCTTTCCCAAGGGCATTAATGCCATGGACACCTTCAGTTGGGTTTGAACATGACTTAATTGTCTGTGGAACTTTTAAGAACATTTAGTAAAATTTAGTAAGTTGAAAACAATAATGGAAACTACACTATGATAAGCATTTCCCTTAAAAGGGAAAGAATAGCCAATCCGTACACTTTTGACCCCTGGAAAAAAAGGAGAAGAATTCCCTTCTCTTCCAGTCACTTATACGTCATTGTTTCCAAATACAGACAAGATCTTTGTACCTTTTTAGATTTTTTAAATATACGAAGAAAACATTATAAACCAAGAAGAACTATACCGTTATCACACCGTTCTCGGAATGTCCCATCGGAGCACTGTTGTAGACATTGACCGTTTCTTGGATCACATCTCTTATCTGGACCACAACGGCATGTCCTTCTACAATCTTGTCCATCCATGTCAGTAGGGCACTCTAAAGAAAAAAAACACAAAAAAATCACATCAATCTCTTCTGCAAATTATGTAACTTATACATCAATTTTCCGAATGCCGACAAGATCTTTGTTTCGATTCAGATTTTTCAAATATAGAAAAAAACAAGAAAAACAACAACAACAAATTATAAACCAAGAAGAACTATACCGTTATCACACCGTTCTCGGAATGTCCCATCGGAGCACTGTTGTAGACATTGACCGTTTCTTGGATCACATCTCTTATCTGGACCACAACGGCATGTCCTTCTACAATCTTGTCCATCCATGTCAGTAGGGCACTCTAAAGAAAAAAAACACAAAAAAATCACATCAATCTCTTCTGCAAATTATGTAACTTATACATCAATTTTCCGAATGCCGACAAGATCTTTGTTTCGATTCAGATTTTTCAAATATAGAAAAAAAAACAAAAAAAACAACAACAACAAATTATAAACCAAGAAGAACTATACCGTTATCACACCGTTCTCGGAATGTCCCATCGGAGCACTGTTGTAGACATTGACCGTTTCTTGGATCACATCTCTTATCTGGACCACAACGGCATGTCCTTCTACAATCTTGTCCATCCATGTCAGTAGGGCACTCTAAAGAAAAAAAACACAAAAAAATCACATCAATCTCTTCTGCAAATTATGTAACTTATACATCAATTTTCCGAATGCCGACAAGATCTTTGTTTCGATTCAGATTTTTCAAATATAGAAAAAAAAACAAAAAAACAACAACAACAAATTATAAATCAAGAAGAACTATACCGTTATTGCACTGTTTTTGGAATGTCCCATCGGAACACAGTCGTAGACATTGACCGTTTCTTGGATCACATTTCTCACCTGGACGACAGTTGCATCTCCCTTCACAATTTGGTCCAAACCTGTCAGGTGGGCATACTAAATAAAATAAAAGAGAAAAAACACATCAGTCACTTTTCAGAATTATGATTTTCATATAATTTACAGTTTTTATCAGGAAGGATTTTAAGAACAACATTTTTTGACAGTAATCACAAATTATTATATGATGATTAATGATGGTTTGTATGTATATATACTTATATATTGATGGGAAACCGTCGCGTTTTTTTATTCAAATTTCTTTTTCTATCTTTTTTTTTGTTTTGTTCTTGATTTCCGTCTGTTTTTTATTTTCCATAAAGGAAGTGCATTCCTGGTTAGTTCTCATAAATTACACGAGTGTGTATGTTTTCGTATTTCCGATTGTACTATGGGACTGATATTGCTTCTAGTTTCCAGTGATGTCTTGATCCTGATGTATTATTTTTATATTTCTTGTCTGAAAACGATGATGAATGGTTGACTAATCTTGATTTAAAGTTTTTTTTTTATATTCCTACATGATATTCTGTTTCAAATGGTTTCCTTACTGTTGATATCCCAGCTTGATATTTAATATCTGATTTGAGACAATCGCTTATCAAAGGGCACCTGTTGCTTTTTGTACAATTAAAGTCTGGTTTATTTATTTTTTCTCTTTTATTATTATTCCTTATTAGTTATTGTTATGCTTTTTTAATGGTTCTTTGGAAATCATCCAGACAACAATAACTTGTTTGTCATTGTTAAATATTCTTCACTGTTTGTAGCCCGGGAAAAGGGAGTATTCTTATGTCAGGTTGCAGATTTTGCCTGGATTGGTATCTACGTGTTCATTGATCTTATGCAGTTTGTGTTGATTGTTATCATTTAGATTAAAAGTAATATCCAAAAATCTCAACTGCTCATGTTGGCCTTGTAATTTTCAAAAAATTATACAGCCCACCTCCCGAAATGAACATTATCGGTTGGTTATTTTCTAATACTTCTTAGATGTTTTTGATATATGAAACAAAATGAAAGAAGATGAACGTCTGGTATGGAGTCACTCGTTTTACCATATAGTATTTAAAGCATAAGTGAAGGAACACAGCTTCATGCCTTTCCCAAGGGCATTAATGCCATGGACACCTTCAGTTGGGTTTGAACATGACTTAATTGTCTGTGGAACTTTTAAGAACATTTAGTAAAATTTAGTAAGTTGAAAACAATAATGGAAACTACACTATGATAAGCATTTCCCTTAAAAGGGAAAGAATAGCCAATCCGTACACTTTTGACCCCTGGAAAAAAAGGAGAAGAATTCCCTTCTCTTCCAGTCACTTATACGTCATTGTTTCCAAATACAGACAAGATCTTTGTACCTTTTTAGATTTTTTAAATATACGAAGAAAACATTATAAACCAAGAAGAACTATACCGTTATCACACCGTTCTCGGAATGTCCCATCGGAGCACTGTTGTAGACATTGACCGTTTCTTGGATCACATCTCTTATCTGGACCACAACGGCATGTCCTTCTACAATCTTGTCCATCCATGTCAGTAGGGCACTCTAAAGAAAAAAAACACAAAAAAATCACATCAATCTCTTCTGCAAATTATGTAACTTATACATCAATTTTCCGAATGCCGACAAGATCTTTGTTTCGATTCAGATTTTTCAAATATAGAAAAAAAACAAAAAAAAAACAACAACAACAAATTATAAATCAAGAAGAACTATACCGTTATTGCACTGTTTTTGGAATGTCCCATCGGAACACAGTCGTAGACATTGACCGTTTCTTGGATCACATTTCTCACCTGGACGACAGTTGCATCTCCCTTCACAATTTGGTCCAAACCTGCCAGGGGGGCATACTAAATAAAAGAAAAAAGAAAAAACACGTCGGACACTTTTCAGAATTATGATTTTCATATAATTTACAGTTTTTATCAGGAAGGATTTTAAGAACAACATTTTTGACAGTAATCACAAATTATTATATGATGATTAATGATGGTTTGTATGTATATATACTTATATATTGATGGGAAACCGTCGCGTTTTTTTATTCAAATTTCTTTTTCTATCTTTTTTTTGTTTTGTTCTTGATTTCCGTCTGTTTTTTATTTTCCATAAAGGAAGTGCATTCCTGGTTAGTTCTCATAAATTACACGAGTGTGTATGTTTTTGTATTTCCGATTGTACTATGGGACTGATATTGCTTCTAGTTTCCAGTGATGTCTTGATCCTGATGTATTATTTTTATATTTCTTGTCTGAAAACGATGATGAATGGTTGACTAATCTTGATTTAAAGTTTTTTTTTTATATTCCTACATGATATTCTGTTTCAAATGGTTTCCTTACTGTTGATATCCCAGCTTGATATTTAATATCTGATTTGAGACAATCGCTTATCAAAGGGCACCTGTTGCTTTTTGTACAATTAAAGTCTGGTTTATTTATTTTTTCTCTTTTATTATTATTCCTTATTAGTTATTGTTATGCTTTTTTAATGGTTCTTTGGAAATCATCCAGACAACAATAACTTGTTTGTCATTGTTAAATATTCTTCACTGTTTGTAGCCCGGGAAAAGGGAGTATTCTTATGTCAGGTTGCAGATTTTGCCTGGATTGGTATCTACGTGTTCATTGATCTTATGCAGTTTGTGTTGATTGTTATCATTTAGATTAAAAGTAATATCCAAAAATCTCAACTGCTCATGTTGGCCTTGTAATTTTCAAAAAATTATACAGCCCACCTCCCGAAATGAACATTATCGGTTGGTTATTTTCTAATACTTCTTAGATGTTTTTGATATATGAAACAAAATGAAAGAAGATGAACGTCTGGTATGGAGTCACTCGTTTTACCATATAGTATTTAAAGCATAAGTGAAGGAACACAGCTTCATGCCTTTCCCAAGGGCATTAATGCCATGGACACCTTCAGTTGGGTTTGAACATGACTTAATTGTCTGTGGAACTTTTAAGAACATTTAGTAAAATTTAGTAAGTTGAAAACAATAATGGAAACTACACTATGATAAGCATTTCCCTTAAAAGGGAAAGAATAGCCAATCCGTACACTTTTGACCCCTGGAAAAAAAGGAGAAGAATTCCCTTCTCTTCCAGTCACTTATACGTCATTGTTTCCAAATACAGACAAGATCTTTGTACCTTTTTAGATTTTTTAAATATACGAAGAAAACATTATAAACCAAGAAGAACTATACCGTTATCACACCGTTCTCGGAATGTCCCATCGGAGCACTGTTGTAGACATTGACCGTTTCTTGGATCACATCTCTTATCTGGACCACAACGGCATGTCCTTCTACAATCTTGTCCATCCATGTCAGTAGGGCACTCTAAAGAAAAAAAACACAAAAAAATCACATCAATCTCTTCTGCAAATTATGTAACTTATACATCAATTTTCCGAATGCCGACAAGATCTTTGTTTCGATTCAGATTTTTCAAATATAGAAAAAAAAAACAAAAAAACAACAACAACAAATTATAAATCAAGAAGAACTATACCGTTATTGCACTGTTTTTGGAATGTCCCATCGGAACACAGTCGTAGACATTGACCGTTTCTTGGATCACATTTCTCACCTGGACGACAGTTGCATCTCCCTTCACAATTTGGTCCAAACCTGTCAGGTGGGCATACTAAATAAAATAAAAGAGAAAAAACACATCAGTCACTTTTCAGAATTATGATTTTCATATAATTTACAGTTTTTATCAGGAAGGATTTTAAGAACAACATTTTTTGACAGTAATCACAAATTATTATATGATGATTAATGATGGTTTGTATGTATATATACTTATATATTGATGGGAAACCGTCGCGTTTTTTTATTCAAATTTCTTTTTCTATCTTTTTTTTTGTTTTGTTCTTGATTTCCGTCTGTTTTTTATTTTCCATAAAGGAAGTGCATTCCTGGTTAGTTCTCATAAATTACACGAGTGTGTATGTTTTCGTATTTCCGATTGTACTATGGGACTGATATTGCTTCTAGTTTCCAGTGATGTCTTGATCCTGATGTATTATTTTTATATTTCTTGTCTGAAAACGATGATGAATGGTTGACTAATCTTGATTTAAAGTTTTTTTTTTATATTCCTACATGATATTCTGTTTCAAATGGTTTCCTTACTGTTGATATCCCAGCTTGATATTTAATATCTGATTTGAGACAATCGCTTATCAAAGGGCACCTGTTGCTTTTTGTACAATTAAAGTCTGGTTTATTTATTTTTTCTCTTTTATTATTATTCCTTATTAGTTATTGTTATGCTTTTTTAATGGTTCTTTGGAAATCATCCAGACAACAATAACTTGTTTGTCATTGTTAAATATTCTTCACTGTTTGTAGCCCGGGAAAAGGGAGTATTCTTATGTCAGGTTGCAGATTTTGCCTGGATTGGTATCTACGTGTTCATTGATCTTATGCAGTTTGTGTTGATTGTTATCATTTAGATTAAAAGTAATATCCAAAAATCTCAACTGCTCATGTTGGCCTTGTAATTTTCAAAAAATTATACAGCCCACCTCCCGAAATGAACATTATCGGTTGGTTATTTTCTAATACTTCTTAGATGTTTTTGATATATGAAACAAAATGAAAGAAGATGAACGTCTGGTATGGAGTCACTCGTTTTACCATATAGTATTTAAAGCATAAGTGAAGGAACACAGCTTCATGCCTTTCCCAAGGGCATTAATGCCATGGACACCTTCAGTTGGGTTTGAACATGACTTAATTGTCTGTGGAACTTTTAAGAACATTTAGTAAAATTTAGTAAGTTGAAAACAATAATGGAAACTACACTATGATAAGCATTTCCCTTAAAAGGGAAAGAATAGCCAATCCGTACACTTTTGACCCCTGGAAAAAAAGGAGAAGAATTCCCTTCTCTTCCAGTCACTTATACGTCATTGTTTCCAAATACAGACAAGATCTTTGTACCTTTTTAGATTTTTTAAATATACGAAGAAAACATTATAAACCAAGAAGAACTATACCGTTATCACACCGTTCTCGGAATGTCCCATCGGAGCACTGTTGTAGACATTGACCGTTTCTTGGATCACATCTCTTATCTGGACCACAACGGCATGTCCTTCTACAATCTTGTCCATCCATGTCAGTAGGGCACTCTAAAGAAAAAAAAACACAAAAAAATCACATCAATCTCTTCTGCAAATTATGTAACTTATACATCAATTTTCCGAATGCCGACAAGATCTTTGTTTCGATTCAGATTTTTCAAATATAGAAAAAAACAAGAAAAACAACAACAACAAATTATAAACCAAGAAGAACTATACCGTTATCACACTGTTCTCGGAATGTCCCATCGGAGCACTGTTGTAGACATTGACCGTTTCTTGGATCACATCTCTTATCTGGACCACAACGGCATGTCCTTCTACAATCTTGTCCATCCATGTCAGTAGGGCACTCTAAAGAAAAAAAACACAAAAAAATCACATCAATCTCTTCTGCAAATTATGTAACTTATACATCAATTTTCCGAATGCCGACAAGATCTTTGTTTCGATTCAGATTTTTCAAATATAGAAAAAAACAAAAAAAACAACAACAACAAATTATAAACCAAGAAGAACTATACCGTTATCACACCGTTCTCGGAATGTCCCATCGGAGCACTGTTGTAGACATTGACCGTTTCTTGGATCACATCTCTTATCTGGACCACAACGGCATGTCCTTCTACAATCTTGTCCATCCATGTCAGTAGGGCACTCTAAAGAAAAAAACACAAAAAAATCACATCAATCTCTTCTGCAAATTATGTAACTTATACATCAATTTTCCGAATGCCGACAAGATCTTTGTTTCGATTCAGATTTTTCAAATATAGAAAAAAAACAAAAAAAAAACAACAACAACAAATTATAAATCAAGAAGAACTATACCGTTATTGCACTGTTTTTGGAATGTCCCATCGGAACACAGTCGTAGACATTGACCGTTTCTTGGATCACATTTCTCACCTGGACGACAGTTGCATCTCCCTTCACAATTTGGTCCAAACCTGCCAGGGGGGCATACTAAATAAAAGAAAAAAGAAAAAACACGTCGGACACTTTTCAGAATTATGATTTTCATATAATTTACAGTTTTTATCAGGAAGGATTTTAAGAACAACATTTTTGACAGTAATCACAAATTATTATATGATGATTAATGATGGTTTGTATGTATATATACTTATATATTGATGGGAAACCGTCGCGTTTTTTTATTCAAATTTCTTTTTCTATCTTTTTTTTGTTTTGTTCTTGATTTCCGTCTGTTTTTTATTTTCCATAAAGGAAGTGCATTCCTGGTTAGTTCTCATAAATTACACGAGTGTGTATGTTTTTGTATTTCTGATTGTACTATGGGACTGATATTGCTTCTAGTTTCCAGTGATGTCTTGATCCTGATGTATTATTTTTATATTTCTTGTCTGAAAACGATGATGAATGGTTGACTAATCTTGATTTAAAGTTTTTTTTTTATATTCCTACATGATATTCTGTTTCAAATGGTTTCCTTACTGTTGATATCCCAGCTTGATATTTAATATCTGATTTGAGACAATCGCTTATCAAAGGGCACCTGTTGCTTTTTGTACAATTAAAGTCTGGTTTATTTATTTTTTCTCTTTTATTATTATTCCTTATTAGTTATTGTTATGCTTTTTTAATGGTTCTTTGGAAATCATCCAGACAACAATAACTTGTTTGTCATTGTTAAATATTCTTCACTGTTTGTAGCCCGGGAAAAGGGAGTATTCTTATGTCAGGTTGCAGATTTTGCCTGGATTGGTATCTACGTGTTCATTGATCTTATGCAGTTTGTGTTGATTGTTATCATTTAGATTAAAAGTAATATCCAAAAATCTCAACTGCTCATGTTGGCCTTGTAATTTTCAAAAAATTATACAGCCCACCTCCCGAAATGAACATTATCGGTTGGTTATTTTCTAATACTTCTTAGATGTTTTTGATATATGAAACAAAATGAAAGAAGATGGACGTCTGGTATGGTGTCACTCGTTTTACCATATAGTATATCAAGCATAAGTAGAGGGGGGCAGATTCATGCCTCTCCCAAGAGCAATAATGCCACGGACATCCTCAGTTGGGTTTGAACATTACTTTATTATCTGTGGAATTTTCACGAACATTTAGTAAAATTTAGTAAGTTGAAAACAATATTGGACATTACACGATGATCAGCATTTCCCTTAAAAGGGAAAAAACAGCCAATCCCTACACTTTTGACCCTTGTAAAAAAGAAGAAGAATTCCCTTTTGTTACAGTCCTTTCATGTTATTTTTTCCAAATACTGTCAAGATCTTTGTATCTTTTGAGAATTTCTAAATATACGAAAAAAAAAAACAAAATAAAAAAAACAACATATCATGGATCAAGAAGTACTGTACCCTCGTTGCAGTGTTTTCCCATTGTCCCAGGGGCACATGGTAGCTGACAGCAACCGGAGATCGGATCACATTTCTTTTCTGGACAACTGTCGCATCTCTCTTTGCAATCTCTACCAAACGTGCCAGGAGGGCATACTAAAGAAAATTGAAGAAAAAAGAAAAAAAAAAAAAAAGAAAAATACATCAGTCACTTTTTCCAATCATGGTTTTTTTATAATTTGCATTTTTTATCAGTATAGAATCTAAAAAATATGCTTTTGAGTAATTATAAACCATTATATGTTCATTCATGATGGTATGTACACACACACACACACACACACACACACACACACACATATATATATATATATATATATATATATATATATATATATATATATATATATATATAGATAGATATATATATTGGTGGGAAACCGTCGCCTTATTCTATTCATATTTATTTTTCTCTCTTTTCTTTTTGTTTAGTTATTGACCTCTATCCGTATTTAATCTTCCATAAGGGGAGTGGATTCCTGGTTAGTTCTCATAAATTACCTCAGTGTGTATGTTTTTACATTTTCGATTTCACCATGGATCTTATAATGCTTTTAGTTTCCATTCATGTGTGGATAGTGATGTATTGTTTTTATATTTTTCGTCTGAAAACGATGATGAATGGTTGACTAATCTCAATCCGAAGTTTTTTTCATATTCCTACATGATATTTGGCTTCCACTGTTTTCTTTAGGTTTTCCATCCATGCTTGATACGCAATATCTGATTTGGGGCATTTGTTTATCAAAGGGTACCTTTTGCTATTCGTACAATTAGAGTCTGGTTTATTTATCTTTTCTTTATTATTATTCCTTATTACTTTATTGTTATGCTTTTGTAATGATTCATTGGAAATTATCTCGACAACCATAACTTATTTTAATTTAGTCATTGTTAAATATTCTACACTGTTTGTTTGGGAGGGGGGAGTATTTTTTATATCTGATTGAGGATTTTCCTTATATTGGTTTTTGCAGTTACTTATACATCATTCTGTTGTTGATATTGAGCATTGTTCTATCTTGTGGCAGTTGCATTCTACTCAGTATGCTCTTAGTGGAACTTGACACGGAATTGAACACAAAATACATGGTTATGACTTAAGAAATCCCCTTTTTACAAAATAATTGAAGGTCAACAGAGAAAAAATCTTTCCTTTCTATCAATTAGATCTTTAACCATCCTGGGATTTCGACAGTTTTGAGCAAAATTATCATAAAGGTTCAAGAGTTTGATTTCTTTTTACAAAGCAACAATAATGCTGAACTTTCTGTTCTTCGTGTTAGACTGTAGATGTGATTCCCGCTTTCTCTCAGTGCTTGTACCTGTATGACAGTATTTGTTCAGGGTTCTGACCCTAAAGCTACCTTAAACCGACAATAAAACATGTTTTCTTAAAAAACACTCCAACCTCAACCCAAACACGACAATTAAACACGGGCAGAACTTTAATCCGATGGGCACCCTCAGCCAGGTCCATGTTGCTCCTTGTTTATATCCACACTAAAATGTTTTCTCAAAAATTGAAAACTGTGCAATTTTGGAAGTGGTTGCAAACCAGAAAAACCATCGGATTCATGTAATGCGTAAATGGGCACATTGGTCGCAAAAAGAGTACCATGTTTTTCTTTCGGTACAAAAGCATTGTGTACCACTTATGTACAAATACAAAAAAAATGGAAGCGCTCAATCTGCATTATTTATCTCCTGTGATGGACATTTATGCCAACCACTCTCTCAATTTATCAATTGATCGTTCAGCATCATGCAGGTTTCGTTTAAAGAATACCGAGACGGGGTTACTTATGCTTTATTCTTCCAAATACCAATATTTTCGTCTCTATTTTGACTTTTGAAATACTCAGAAAAAATACACATAAGAGAAAAGGAATTTTACCTTTATCGCATTTGTCTCCCATTTTTCCATGGCGACATGGAAGTTCACAGTGACCGTTTACCGGGTCACATTTCAAGTTTTCGCAATGCTCACAAAGCTCCTCACAATTCTTTCCATAACGACCCATACAGCATTCTGTACAAAAAAAAATATCAGTAAGTTTTCTAAATCATAACTTCAAAATTGCCATATAATCTATATTTTTGTTTATTCTTTTTGGCTTCATTAGTACTGATTTCTGAATAATCTAAAACTATTACATGATGATTCCTCACACACACACACACATACACACACACACACACACACACACACACACACACACACACACACACACACATATATATATATATATATATATATATATATATATATATATATATATATATATATATATATATTTCGATGTTTTTCATATCATTTATCCAATGAAATATGTCTCTATCTAGGACTCCATACAGCTAATATAAGTAAGTAAACAATTCTTAAATATCAAATGATTTATTGAATGAAATAAAATAGATCAATCAGTAAAATAAACGACAGCAGTAGCAGCAGCAGCAACAACAACAACAACAACAACAACAATAATAATAATAATAATAATAATAATAATAATAATAATAGAGGTAGGGATGAAAAGGGGAATCTTCCAAGGAGACTCGTTGTCCCCACTATTATTTGTTCTAACAATGATACCGCTCAACAGAATCCTGAAGAACAGCAAAGGGTACCATTTCTATAAAACAAAAGGAAAGGTCAACCACCTAATGTGCATGGACGATATAAGATTGTTAGCAAAAACAGGGGAGACCTTGAGACTCTGTTCAACGAAGTAAAGGAATACAGTGAGGACATCGGAATGGAGTTTGGAATAGAAAAATGCGCAATCATGCACAAAGGAAGGCTTTCAATGACTGAAGGAATTGAACTCCCGGACAACAGCAAGATTAGGGCATTGACCGCACAAGACCGATACAAGTACCTAGGCGTCCTTGAATGTGACACTATAAAACGGGAAGAGATGAAGGAGAAAATCAAGAGAGAATACCTTAGAAGGATAAGGAAAATATCAGAGACCAAATCAAGCAGCAGAAATCTAATAAAAGGAATGAACACCTGGGCTGTGTCAGTAGTTAGGTATACAGGACCATTCCTAGGAAGGACAAAGGAAGAGCTCCAATCAATGGATAGGCGAACAAGGAAACTTATGACGATGCATAAAGCATTACACCTTAGAGATGATACAGATAGACTATACGTTAAGAGAAAAGAAGGTGGCAGGGGGCTCATCAGTACAGAAGATTGTGTCCAGAGATCTAAAGTAGTCCTAGAAAGGTATGTGCAAACAAATAATGAAGAAATCATAAAGAGCGCGAGAGATAGTGCAACAAACAATAAAGTAGAAAACAATGGATCAGTACAGCAAGCAAGAAAAGAAAGATGGGAAGGGAAAAAATTGTACGGCGAGTTAAAAAGGCAGATACAAGATATAGCAGACGAGAAATCATGGACGTGGTTACGAAAGGGGAACCTTAAGAGAGAAACAGAATCGCTCATCATGGCAGCCCAAAACAAAAGCATAAGGACAAACTACATAAAAGCAAAAATCGACAGAACACAGACAAACAGCAAATGCCGCATGTGCGGTGAAAGAGATGAGACAGTAAACCACATAACTAGTGAACGTAGTCAACTCGCACTGAAGGAGTATAAGCATAGACACGATAGAGTGGCAACGATGATACACTGGGAACTAAGCAAACAAATGGGATTCAACCATGTGGAAAAGTGGTATCAGCACAAGCCAGAAGCAGTTTTGGAGAATGACAACCACAAGCTACTCTGGGACTTTGACATCCGAACTGACCACCTCATCCAGGCAAGAAGACCGGACTTAGTAATAGTAGACAAAAAAAGGAAGGCCTGCCAAATAGTAGACGTTGCTGTGCCTGCAGACCATAGAGTAAAAAAGAAGGAGGGTGAAAAAGGGGAAAAATACCAGGACCTAGCAAGAGAGTTAAGGAAGATGTGGAACATGAAAACAAGGGTAGTACCGGTCATAGTGGGCGCACTAGGAACTGTTCCCAAGACGCTGAGGGTGAGACTAGAGGAGATCGGGATTAAGGATTGAGACTGTGTAGACCACAGCACTACTGGGAACTGCACGGATACTGAGGATGGTGCTAGAGATATAAGTACTGCAACGAATTGTAGCTCTGTCATGATATGCGAAAGAGAGAGGAGACGTTAGCTGAAGACCTGAGGAGACTTATTGTCTCTCAGCCTTCAGCGATAACCACTGGGCAACCGGTGTGAAACTGTAAATTGCAGAATTACTGCGACCAATGAGTACTAGGAGAGGAGGGCTGGAGACTTGAGGAGACTTGCTGTCACTCAAACTCCAGCGGTTACCACGTGGAACATGAAAGTCAGGGTAGTGCCAGTCATAGTTCCAAAGACACTGAGGGTGAGACTGGAGGAGATCGGGATAAAAGGAAGGAAGGGAAATGAAAGCGGTAGTGTGAACCACAGCACTAGCATGATAGGCGAAGGAAATAAGAGATGTTGGCTGAAGACCTAAGGAAACTTATTGTCACTCAGCCTTCAGCAATGACCACTGGGCAACCGGTGTGAAACTATAAACTGCAGTATTACTGTGGCCTATGAGAACGAGAAGAGAAGGGCTGGAGACTTGAGGGACTTGCTGTCACTCAACCTCCAGCGGTTACCACCAGGCAACTGGTGTGAGATTCCAAATAATAATAATACATTTCTACGAAAAGGAAACCTGAAGAGTGATAGGGAATCACTCATCATGCGCCAGGACAACTATGTCGACACAAAAATCGACTATTGAATGTAGTCAATTAGCCCAGGAGGAGTATAAACATAGACACGAGAGAGTAGCAACAGTGATACACTGGGATCTGAGCAGACAAATGGGATTTAACTGTGCAGAAGAGTGATACTAACACAAGCAGCCCTGGAGAATAGAAATCACAAATTATTTTTAGTTTTTAACACCTAAACTAACTACTCAATCCAAGTGAGAATACTGGACGTAGTAATCGTGGACAAGAAGACGAGAACCTGACAAATAATTGACATGGCCACGTAAAGAAGACTCCTCACAGAAGATCCAAATTATAGAGAACTAAAGTGTTTAAATTATAGCAAATATTTAAATGAGACTAAAAAAGCATTAAATATTTTTATTCTATCTATGTCAAAAAAAAAAAAAATCAAATAATAGAATCAGCATTTGAAAGATGAAAATTGAGTACTTGGATTTGTAACTGAAAAAGGAAAAACAACGATTGAAATGCTTTAAACACCCTTAAAAACAAGTCTGGTGCTAAAAAAAATTAAGTAGTAGCAGGTCTCTTGGAAATTCAAAGTAAATTTATCGTAGTCCCGATTGATGAAACGGCTAATGATACAGCATTTATGTCTAAAAAGGACTATATTCAAAAGATATTGCCTGAGGTAAGTGAAATAGGAACACGATCATCAGCATATAAATTATCTACTTGTGAACCAGATAGTATCATATTTAACAACATCGTATTATGTGGAAACTTAGGGCTTGAAATAGATGAAAAAGTTGAAAAGATAATGCATTGGATACCTAAAATGCTTTAAGATTCATAAGGTGATCGCTTCATTGTAGCTTCTAGAGTTTGTATCACTAAATATCTCAGCAAAGCTGTTTCTAAAGTTTTTAATTTAATATGCAATCAAATACAGAAATTCCATTATAAAAGTAAATTCTATTGTAATTTAAATTTCTTCTAGATTATAAAATAGTTCTATGCCAGTTTAAGGAACATTGGATATCATAAATTGGGGGGTAATGGGTTAAATCTATCTCGACCTACAATTTTGGTAATCTTTACACAAACATTCCTCATGAAGATATTATTCACGAATTAAATGAAATACCTGACTTGGTTTCTATAGGCATTTGCTTTAAGGCCATTGTTGGTCATCTCATTGGAGAATGCTACTTCAAAATAGGTAATAAGATATTTCCCCGGGTCATAGTTGTCCCTAAGGGAATAGATCCTGCGCCTTACTGGGCAAATTTAGAAATGATATGAAGCGAGCTCGTTCATTTCCTTAATGACTTTAATTCTTTCAATGATGGAGGAGAATTCGGAAAATCATTCAGTAATATATACTCTAAGGATTTTGAATCAAAATATGGACATAGCGTAATGCAAGCAACGTCCCTAGATTCGGATATTAAAATCGAGACTAGAATATTTATTTATAAATTGTTTGATAAACTAGATTCCATTCTGTATCGTATGTATGCCAATAAGAACTAGTAGTATTCCATCTTATATATTTTACAAACTATATTATCAGAATATTTGAGAATAGCTAGAGCTATCCTCAGATTTATTGATTTTCTACCGAAAACTGTCTCTTTAATTGTAAGAATGGTCAATCAGTGCAGCGAAAACAGTAAAATTTTAGACAATTTAATAAAGCCATGATTAGACATCTTGATTCTTTTAAAATTTATCATGTTGAAATAATAACAAAAATTAAAGAATATGTTAGCAAAAGTATAAAAATAGATTAATGAATAATGTATATTAAGTAAATTTGTATTAATCTTAGGAGAATTAGGTAAACAAAAGATATATCCAGTCTTCGTCAGTGTGGAAGTTTATTGCATTGACTGGAAACAGGGAAAGGGGAAAACGTTTTATTCTTATACATTTGTTGATGCTTGGGAGGGGTCGGATATCGAACATGGAATGTTATGTAATAACTGTTAATGGAATTGTCCATTGAAGTGTTACTACCTACTATAAAATGGTATGGTCTCGTTTCAACCATGTATATAAGGATAATTCATTTGGTAATTTAAAGGAAAAACAAATTGATAGTAGCAAGATTGTATACGATGGAAAAAAACTTATTTTAAGGTTGATGGAAAAAATTGTTCAATTCTTCGGTTAAATGTGTTGGGGAGAATCAACTCGAAGAAGTTTTTTCTTTGTAATTAGTATTCTTAAAGTTGATATCAAAATTTGGTTTGTGTGTAGTCTGACATTAAAACAGACAAAACGGATTAAATATTCACATGTGTGAACACTCAATAGAAGTGCCACGAATAGCGAATCACGTCTGTTGTTATATTTGCTGATCCCTCATCGTTAAATACGTTTGGTGGGTAACCTACGAGAGTAAGCCCCATTTCAAAAAATCAAATGATGTGCAGTATAGAATAACATTCATATGCAATACATTATGAAAATACCCTATTTAAAATGACAAACTACATGTATGACGTAAGCTATACATTAAAACCATAGCTAACAAGGAGGTGGTGTTTGAATAGCACTACTGGGATGCCATGTTAATACAACTTTTTTGTTTCTAAAATTCCCGAAACGGTTACATGGTAAACAACTGATGATCTTAACAAGAGAAAATCTACACATAGTACCATAAAAAGAAAATAAAACCAAGAAAAAAAAAACGCTCAAGAAAATTACACAAATTACATTAACAAATATTGGGGAATATGTGACTGACTGACTTTTGAGAAAGTTTTTTAATATTTAGTGTTTAAAATCGAAGATTTCTTTTCGCTTTTCAGGTAAGAAATTGAAGTGGGATTATCATTTTTTTCTTTTAGGTGTCAAAATTTGGGAATATTTTTTTAATACTCTAGGGATTGAATCCAAGGGAATATTTTTTTTACTTTTAGGTGTCAAATTTGGTGAGGGATTTTCCCCTTTTATTGGTCCAAATTCAAGGAAGATATCTCCACTTTTACGGGTTAAAACAGAGTGGGGGTTTATTTGTAGGAGTCAAAATGGAGCAGATGTTTTATCCACTTTTAGAAGTTTAAATCAAAAAAAAAAATTTTAACATTTAGTGGTCAAATCCGAGGGGAAGATTTTTCCCTACTTTTAAGGGTTGAAGTCAAAAGGAATTATTTTCACATTTAGAGGTCAAAATACGATATGAATGATTTATTTTCACTTTTGGGCATCAAGTTAAAGAGGAATATTCCCCTCCCCTATTTATATATGGGTCGAAATCAAAGAAAATTTTTTCACATTTAGGGCACAGAATGAGGGGGTTGATTTTCTCACTTTTAAGGATCAAGATTGCGGGGGGAGATTTTCTTTCATTTCTAAGTTTTAAAATCGAGGGGAGACTCGCTTTTCCACTTTTACGGGTCGATATCTAAGGAAATTATTTTTTTTACCTTTTGGGACCAGGGTAGCAGGGAATTTTTCTACTTAGGGCAAAAAATTGAAGGGTGTCTTTGATTTTTCTTCTTCTTTTATAGTTCGAAATAGAAGGGATGATTTTTTCAACTTTCAGGGGTCGAAATCCAAGGTATTCTTATTTTTACATATATGGGTCAGAATCGAGTAGGAAGTTTTTTTTTCTTTTCACTTTCAGGGCTCAAAATCGATGGGTAATTTTTGTTTAACGTTTAGAGGTAGGAATGCGGAGGATTTTTCCACTTTTGGGCATCAAATTGGAGGGAACATTTCTTTTCACTTTTGGGGGACAGATACAAAAGGAAATCTCCACGATTAGGCACAAAATTTATATTAGCCCGACCCTTTTCCCTCATTTGCCTAACATCCTTTTTTACATTAGCATCCCACATCTTCAGCATTGAAATTTTTTAATAGTGTAAAATGTGGTATTAAATCAATTTTGAAAACAAATAAAGTTAAACAATATCTGATTTTCATTTATCTTTCTTTGTTTCTTCTTTTTTTTCACAGCAATTTACTCGGGCGGGTATTTAGTCTTGTTGAAATATTGGAAAGAATTATAAAAGTCTTTCGAGGAGGAAATCCAACATGGAATTGGGTCGAAAGATGTTAGTTGTTCCCAGTCATTTGTGTGTAAAATTTGGTGCAAGTATAAATAAGATGGGAAAGTTATGAAGGAAAACACACAAGTAGAGCCTAGAAGAGGTCAAGTCATCGGGCTAGAAAACTAAAAGCAATATGCCTTGAAAATAGAAATTGCACAACAAAATAAGAGAGAAACAAATAGGTAGAAAAAGCAGACAGTGTTTCTAGCAGAACTATCAGAAATCAGCTGAATGGAGTTTACATGTAGAGAAACCAAATGGAAGCCAGTACTAACACTTATATGGAAGAAAACAAGGTTACAATGGGCAAAAGAGAAGCAAAAATGGAGTGTTGATGATTGGATGAAAGTGATATTCAGAGATGAATCATGAATCTGCATTGGCCAAGGCGATGATGCCTTAGTTTTCTTTCTCATGAAATTCCGATGAAACATGAATAAGTGTGATGTGATCATTTTAAATGAAATTAAACCCAAACACAGTCAAACCCCACAAGAAAATTCGCTACAAATACCAGGATTTACACAACAAAATGAAAACGATACTTATTGAATAAGAAGGTTCGGTAACATGACATCATGACATTGCAACTCTATTCAAGCCATTTCAGATTCGTCGATGACATTTCCATGACGTCAGAAGCATCGGCAGAATTACACAAGTTAACTGATGTGTCAGAGTAAATATTCAACGATAACCCCCCCCCACCGGAATAGAGGTTGAGTTTCTAGAAGTGTTTGACGAATACACTTACCTAGGACGGAATAAACTTGGCGAAAAACCATGAAAGCGAAATAAAACAATGCATAGCGATAGACTTGAACCATTTGATATGAATAGAGACATATTGAAGAGCACCTCATCAATGTGCTTGAAACGTAAAGTATCAAATGAATGCATAATACCAACTATAACTTATGGATGAGAAACATGGAAATTAACAAAACGAACTGAGGACCAACATAGAATCGCTCGAAGAGTCGTGGAAAGATCAATGCTAGGAATAATATAAAAGGTAATAAAAGCTCAACATGGAGGAGATAGAAAGGTTTGCCTCTAAGACATGGCGGAGGATAGCCCAGTCACGGTCGTCATTGAAGAAATGGGTCTAGAAAGATTTACAGCTTAAAAAACTAGATATATTTGAACAGAATATATTTCGGCCGTTCTCCGTTGATACAAGTTTGATAAAAGACTAAAGGCCAGGATATATTTTTCTTTTACTTTTCTCTCTCAAGTTCAATAGAATGCATGTGTATATTACGAAACAAAAAACTCTGTATTAAAAAACATCGCAAAAAGGAAAGATATTTTCTCACCTTTTTTACATGAAGAGCCACTCCATCCGTCAGCACAACCCGATGGGCAGATGCCATCCACGCATTTTTCATTGTTTCGGCAATTGCCACATTCCGAGCTGTTTTCAATGCGATTCGTATCTGTGTGAATAACAAGGAATAACAAAAATTATATGTCTCGTGTAATATATGACAATATCTCGATAACGTGATAAAAAAAAGCACATTCACAGAATAAAAATGCATATATGTATGTGCGTTGATGTGTATCAACAGTCACATTGTTGTGCTCATGAATAAGGCTGCATTACCATAGTATTTTCTCAAGCTTGGCTTTCGGCTCACTGGCAAAACCACTTTAGCTGTCAGATCTTGTTCTGAAGTTCAGTTTGTGGCAGATACTTTCAAACAAATACTCGATTTACTTGTACTTTGAGGTGTTATATTTTAGAACTCTGTCGTCACTTATTCTCAATACGGATTTTGTCACAACGTTATCAATGGCTGACGTCGGTTGAACTTGTGTCAACTTGTGCTTTAACTATGACTGAATAATGCTCCTTATACTCAAAATAAAATGATTATAGAAAATAGAATTAATTCCAAATTAGCAGTCATCTCCCTTGAATGTAGTTATCTTTACTTGTTCTCACTCACTTGTAACACAGCTTACATTCCTTTTTCATAACAAGTGACATTATGCACACACACCGTATATGAGCGCCAAAAATATCTCCTGTTGCTAATTCCAAAATACTCGTCTACAAGTAAACTCTCTGGAATTATTCCGAATCCCTGCACTTGCCATATTTCATGTTTTGAAAACCTTGGACTTTTCTCATGTGACCGTTCGTCCCAGAGTCTCAATTATCGTCCCCAACTACTTTTTGGGGCAGGATACTTTCCTCCCTTATGCAAACTTTCTTCTGTATTTTCTCTATCCCATTTTTGTTACCACACTTAATATCCCGTTTTCACTGAAATTATATTTCTTATTGATAAGCTCTGTAGCTGTTCCTTCAAATCCAGTTAGTGTTAAATTTACATGTTGGTACGTATTTTCGAAAAAGTAATAACTATAATCCAGTTAGTCATTGGGTGTGAGGGAAATAAATCTTACCGAATGAGATTTTTTCATTCATTTTCTTAGCTTTTCGAATATAACTGAATCCAATAAAATACTATTGGTTTCTGAGATATATCCTTATAGATATATTTTAAGAATTTATTGGAAGCCAAAATTTTCGCAGCTCTCTGTTTGTACTAATGAACTGAGGAAAAATTGCCATCTTCGTTATGCCAAAGATTTATTTCTAAGATTTACTACATTGAATTTTTCATGCAATATAGATACCTTTCTGTGCAGACCGTTTTTGAAGAATTCCTTTCATCTTACGAAAGATATTTTTTATAATTCTCGCTCTCGATCAGGCATATTTCGTTATCAAAGTGACATTCATTGGCGATAAATTAAAAAACGATGACCTCAAGTATCCAACATTAACGTTTCATGTTCATGTGAAATAGACCAGCTGTTGATTCATTTTGGTTCCAGCTGCATAATTATTATAAAAAAAACTGAAAAATATTTCCTTCTTTTTGCCATAAAATATCATCTTATTTGAAGTGCTACTGCTAATGCTCTGTACGTTATTTAGAGCATAAAGTTAGTAAAAAAATTAGTATGATTAACTGAATGGGGCACACCATCGAGACTTGATAGGTCTACAAGATGAAATGCTGACCACTGAGAGGCGCCCATGTATTCATTAGGCCGATATTAGTCTACAAGGCTAGCTTGTTAACCATCATTTAACCCAATATGTGTTTCCTTCTTTGTCTATAAAAAGGTTTTATCATTATGTCAGATTTAACCAATCCATCCAATAATCATTATCCCATCTAAACCAATGTCAGTTGCTTTGTAATGCACAAAACATTTCACCCGATATTTTTTTTCATATCCATGAGTGTAGACCCGATGCATCTTTCTTATTTTGCATACACAACCCTAAAATATGTCTGCATGAAATGGCATGATTTATATGTTGCATCAAAAACGTTTGTAGCCACGATCATAGAAGTTTTTATAATGATTTTAAAACAAATCCAAATAATGGAACCAGATGAAGGCGTCGAAATGTACAGACTCTGAACGTTGGGGGTGGGACTCATGCTGAAACTGTGTCCTCTGTTAAACAGTCACACCTTCATCTACCAACATTTTCAATGAGTGGCGTCGCTCCCACATCATTTCCTTCTTTGTTAATATATCAATTCAGTTGTGGATATTAATCACATAGATCAAACAAAGTGGAAAATCCATAAAACATTTCTGTTAATAACTACGTGTCAGTCTACAGACTCATTGATCCATTCACATATATGTCAATATTTCAATGTTTATACACATCATATTCAGAATATTATGAATAAAATTGTCTTACGTTAAAAAATATTCTTACTTGTAATATGAATGAAGGAAGAACTGGTGATGCGATGCACATTGTAAATAAACAAAGCAAATGAACAAATTGTGCATTTGACCAGATGCCCCCCCCCCCGAATAAAACGATCCAATGTGAGCACTACAAACTGCCTACGTAATGGCAAACATGTCAGGAGAGATGGTATTCACAAACCCAGACTACTCTGAAGAATATTGGACGAAGAGAGTTCCAAACTATGTACCTTCATGATTCCATTTGGCAGTTATCAGGTCTCCTCAGAGATGAACGATCGCACCATAAGTCAAATGTTCGAAGGCATGAAGAATGTTGAAACGTCAATGAATGACAATATGATGTGGTAATCAGAAACATAATTACATCTACAAACAGTCAGAATGTGTTTAACTCATGCAAGCTTAAGAATGAACAGGGAGAAATGTTAAATTGCAATATCACAGTTGACGTTCCTGGGCAATCGACTCTCTGCAAAAGAGTTTTACAACTAGACCCAGCAAAAGTGGAACGTGATGTCGTATTCCCAACACCTGCAGACTCATGAAATGTTTCTGGGAAAGGTCAAATATATCAAATGATATTTCACAGCCTACTGAAGTCAAACATCACATTCACATAAGGTGAGAAACAGAAGTGTGAAATGAGTTGAAAACTACCATTATCCCAGCCAATTATCCAGTTTTACGACCTAGATCTGCTAAATGAAATAGCAGGCGATGCAACTATTAAAGGATTAGGCACGATACTGGAACAGCAGTATGGTGATCAGTGGCTATCAGTTGCATATGCACCACATAGAGTAACGGGTACATAAAGCCGATATGCGTTAGCAATACAATTCGCTTTCGAATGCTCTCACCAATACATCTATGGAAAGTTTGTGCAAGTGGAAACTGAGCTCAAGCCTTTCGTATCTGTATTCCCCCAAACACTCAATAACTGTCGACCCTGTCTACAGCGGATACGATTAAAGGTACAGAGATATGACCGACGAGTTAGTCATATACAGGACAAAAGTATGTATGCAATCTGATGCACTGTTACGTGCAACCCACATCAGGATCTAATACAGCTGATCAAACAGAGCTAGACGTTGAAGGACAAGTATTCAGTGTGTGCCCATTGGTGATCACAATGAAGTCCGATCTGCAACAATTGATCGGATCAAACAATGCAGGCATTAAAGAATCATATAATGTACAGATGACCAGAAAGTGTGAAGTAATGGCAGACAGAAATAGTACCATTTTTTAACCACAGAACAGAGTTGACTGTGTATAAGGACGTAGTGTTCTAAAGAGATGGTCCGTCTGGATTTGAGAACACCAGTACTGAAATACATGTCGATCATCAAAGCCAAAAAAAGGTACGAACAAAGTGCAAAAGCGTCAGTGATTTGGCCAGAAATTAACAGAGACAGCGACGATGTTGTGCAGAATTGTGACATGCTTAACTTACTGAGATGCACCACCAAAATAGCTATTCATATATCAAATACCCTTTTAGCCGGAGCAGAAAGTAGCAGCAGGCATGTCAATATAACAACAAAAACTATATGGCCTATTCCATATTTATCTTGGAACTAAGTTACCTTTGTACCTAATTTGCAGTCCATAGAGTACAGCTATCTCCCTGAAATTTTAAAAATCCCAATTGACCTGACCCCATGTTGGTCAGTGCTACTTATCCTGTGTTCACTTGGGGTTCAAGTTAACGTTGTATTCAAATTTTCAGCCCATAGTATTCAACTGTTTAGGAGTCTATAAAACATAAAATTAGTCACAATCGAAGTTACAAAGTTACAAACAAACATTTATTGTTATCATAATATTAGATATACTAGCTGGAACCTGCTCTACAGGAAGGGATCCTAGCTAGTTTCTCCGAAAGGCCTAAATTGGTTCCAATGAATGGTAAAAACGTCTTCTTTCAGGTGTAATATAACACTGGCTACAATTCACCATTTTGGTTACTTAGAGGTCATATACAGATAAACAGAATCAGACTTTTAGATAAATAGATTAATAGAAATCAGATCATTATCATCGCAGAGAATACAAACCCTAAAATGATATTCTTTTAATAATATGTAACGACTAATAAGCGAAAAATATGCCTCAGGATTCCATTAAAAAACACAAAATGTGTTGCCCATAGATATGACTATTCTTGTATTTTGTCAACATAAACATTTAGCAAAATTAGGTGGCCATTTTTGAGTTTTGCTAAAACAGACAAATGGACATTTGCTGAACTATAGCAAGGCGATGAAGGTGCAACTTACGATAAATCATCTATATAGTGATTAGCCCAATACATCATAAAATATAGGAAGTAAAATAGTACACAACAAACATTTTTTTGGTGTGAAATATTCAACTCAGACACATAGTAGGTTACTGATAATTACTAAGACGAATACTCGACCTGCGAGTTATTCAGCTGTATCTGATAAACTGTGTGATTTCATAGTCATTTCTCCGTCCATAAAATGGACACCTCCATCCAGTTTTGTTTATATGTCCGCACATTAGAATTATTATTAATAGCTGGCAGGTGCATTTAGCGCTCTGCCCATACGGGCGTCAGTCAAAAGGCACCAAGTCAAAAGGCATCAATCAAAAGGACAACAGTTTTGTATGGATTACTGCAAGTTACAATTGCATTCGATAAAAAGGTATCAGTCAAAAAATCAACTGCAGTTAAGAATATATTAACTGAATCTAAATGTTTCAAATAGTTTAAGTTTGTATTTTTCTTTTGTAAATTCAAATGAATAAATGTTTATTGTGATTTTATATTTAATATCGTACCCTGGATTTTGACTCGCTATTGTCCATTCTATTGGAAAAGATCAATTAACCAATTTTTCAAAGTGTACTTATTTACTTTTTTATGATGTTACTTATTCCATTTTGAAATCATTTCATACGTATGGCCTCAGAAATAACTAAGATATTGAATTCATATTCATTCACGTTGTTTTTGATGAAGTGATTCGTGAAAAAAAAGTTTTTATTTGATTACTGTCATAATTTCAGACGATTCAGTTGCTTAACCATACCTTCCAAACAAGGAAAAATATACTTTTTGGAGACTTAGGAGCAAATTTTAATGCAAAAGTAATAAGATGGGAATGATCTTAAGCGACCCCAAAATGTCCCCTGCCCTCCTCTTTTTTCTTTACCTATGTCATTTCAATTGAACTGTTTCATTTCTGTATTTCTTTGAACCTTTTTTCCAAGTAAAAAATCATTTTTCGTTGAAAGTGGGCAGATTTTTAAAAAATTTACTGTCAGTAATAATGTTTAATTTCTTGCAATATGATACAAACAGAAAAAGGATAATTTTTTCTCCACCACCGCTTATTTTGTTTCCATAGCGACGACGGATGGCTATTCCATTAACAATGAAGTGGGAACATAGTTCACCAAAGTAATCACCAACAGAATAACCGCGGGAACAAGCTGAAAGAAAGAAAGCTGAAAGAGAAAGTAGCAGAATATAGAATGCCGCTAGCTATTCAATGGGAATCTCCATACTAATTGATTCAATAATATAACATGGAGTAGACCCCGTATATGTCAAAGTATTGCAACATATCTACCTATACAGTAGTTCCTTCATCAGACTACATAAAGACTGTGAACCCTTTCAACTTGAAAAAAAAGTGAGGCAAAGTGATACTTTTTACAGCCTACCTTGAGATGATCTTCTGAAACCTAGACTGGGAAAATAACAGAATCAGGAAAGACAGCGAATATCTAAGTAACTTCAAATTTGCAGACTGTCCTTTTTGCTAAGAAGCTTCAAGATATCCAAATAATGCTAGGCAAACTAGATAAACTAGATAAAGAGAGAAAGGAAGTTGATCTCCTCATGAACTTCAGCTAAACAAATGTCTTGTACAATAAATTTGTTGGGGACAAAGATACAGCGATCAAAATGTAGACCACTACATCTGCCAAGGACAACAAATCTTCATTAAATCCTCAATCAAGCAAAAAATCATCCCATGATGGCAAGCTTTCAGTTAAGCAGGCTCAACTTTCCAGAACAAGAAAATCCCATGAGTCCTGAAAAGGAGGGTATATAACCAGTGCACCCCCGATAGTCACCTACAGAGCTGAAACATGCACATGTGAGAATCATACTCAATCTATCATGGAGAAATCACAAAATAACACAGCATATTGGAGAAAAGGCAGAATTCTGAGATATCATAAATTCCATTAGAAAACTGGGCTGGTCTTGAATATAAGAAAACCACAGGATTCCCAGAGATCATACGAAACCGTAGACGACAGGAAGTAAAATGGTGTGACAAACTAAACAAATCCAGAAAATATTGCCTCCGTGAATTCCTGATAGAGAGGTCTAGCGAATTTTGAGGAAGGTGTATATTCCACGACGAACCTCAAAAGGCTGTTGATAATGATGATGTTGATACTGATGTTGATGGAAAGAAAGCACACGTATCATGTTTTGTATGCATAGCTAATATACCTCTCTAGGTGTTGGAAGCGCTGAGTGGGCTTAGAATGAAAAAACATCATTGAACATAAAACTTTGTTGTTTTCTGAATTACAGCAATAGACGAGAGTCTAAATACTGGGAAGGTAGATGATATGATTAACAGACGCTAAGAGGATGATGATGATAATGATGCTTTATTCTTCCAAATGCCAACATCCTTGTATCAATTTTGACTCAGCATTAATTCACTAATCTTGAATATCTTGAGGCAACTCCTATCCAGCTATATGGGATCATATATGCTTTTCAGTAATCAATCTATCTCCCCGCAATCTTTTTCTCTCACCCCTCTATGAAGAGCCAGTCATTCGGTCCTTTGGTCTCGTTTGTACAATCTTTCTGCTCTTCTAGTAATAGACTTCTTCATCTCACTGAGATATATATTCTCTCTGTGATTTGTACAGTCAAAATTATCTACACTAGAGGTAGACACACGATTGGTCTACAGTTGCTCGCCTGATTCCTTTTTTTCAGCATCCTTTTGGGTGAGGATTGTTCTGCCGCTGTTCATCCATAATTGGACTTCGTCTTTATCCAGACAACATTGGGGTTGGTGGATCAGTCTATTATGTAGTTTAATGAATTTCTTGAACCAGTATTCGTGGATCCAATCAGATCCTATCAGATCCTAAATCTTTCCAGTTGACTATTTATCAGAAAGTGTTTTTCTAGTGTGGTTGATTTCAAGGCTATCCTTTCTCCCTGCTTTATGCCTTTTTAATGTTATTTAATTTTTTTATTTTAATGATTTTTTTATCGTTTTGGAAAAGATGGTTCTTAGATTTTTTGACTAGTCTTCTTTGGTATATTATTCCAGCCCAGATGGTTTCCCTTTTTTTTTCTTGTACGGGTCCCATAGTCTGGTTGGTGATCTGTCCATAGGCGATGAGTCTATCTGAAATTTTCCGTTTCTTTGTAGCTGGGATATCTCTTTTTCTAATTTTGCTTCCCATGCTTCTATTTTTCAGGATTTCTTTGTGCGTCGTAAATATGTCTGTTACCAGTTTCGTACCATTTTAGATGAAGTTTAAGCTGTTGTTTGTTTCGATATTTTGTAAAATCCAAATGATATGTTCCGTTGCATCTTTTCAATCCTTACTCCCAAAAGGTTGGAATGGTTTCTTCTCTTCTTGCATTGAATTTTTGTAGAGTGTATCTCTTATCATTTTTTACTATTTTATTTTGGCTTATTTTTCTGTTCACATTTGTTTCTATGCCGTTCATTTTGACAGTTGTGCGGGATATCCCTCTGGAAGTAAATCATATTTTTTCGTCTAATTTTTCACAAATATTTCCTACAGCTCTATCTCAGATACGTAGCTTCTATTCAGAATTTGTTTGGCTCGGTCAGCCAGAGGCTGGCTTGATGCCACATTGTTGGCATGTGTTGTCTTTAACCCCTAACAGTTGGTTTTGTCTTCAAGTAATTATAGCTATTAATATATTGTTGTTGATGATTTTGGTTCATGTAAGTCACCAGCCAGGTCTCAACCAAAGACCTAAAGCTAGCAACCTTGTGAGTTTACTTTTTTATAATAATAATCATAGTGCTATGAAGTTTGAACTCAGTGCAGCTAAGGTTCTTCTTCTTCTTCTTCTTCTTCTTATTATTATTATTATTATTATTATTATTATTATTATTATTATTATTATTATTATTATTATTATTTTATAGATTTTGTACCAGATGTTACAATGGTAGATACAAAAACTGAGATTCTGGCAATTCGTGGACACTCATCTGAACCGGGCCTTAAAGCCACCAAGGCAGCTTGCTGAATTTAGGTACATAGAAGGATATGAAACAATATCTGATCGCACAGACCAAAATAGGTTTAAGCATTTTAAGAAACTCCTGCCCTCTTATGAAATCGACTAACCTTTCCCTTCTGTTATTGCTGAAAGCATAACATCCGAACGCAAGTAGGGACAAGTAAAATAATATTAAAGTTGCTCTTGTTAGCAAACTATGGGCAAAAGTGAAAGATATTTCCACAGAATTGCGGAAATAAAATTAATTGTACCGTTCATGATCATAATCTTTGGGTACTGGGAAGATCTTGCAAAATGGTTAGATCCTGGTGAGAATTTTTAAAAAAACTATCACTGTCAAGACCTCGTTTTGTTTTGTTTTTAACTTTAACATCACAGTACATAGCCAGGGTACAGAAGTAAGTTAAAATCTTTTTATGTACAATTAGCGACAAACAGGAACAATTTTAAATTTCATCTCTCAAGGGCAAGGACTGTAAAAAAGTAAAAGTGAACATGTTAACCACCTCTTACAGCATATTGAAACTAACAACATAACAGAGCTCAACAACCTGATCTACGCTGGTGCAAAAATGTTAACAGATCTATTTACAACCCAAGGATAAGTCTCGAGAAGCAGGAACAAAACCCACCTCGGAAATAAGATGAGAAAAACTACAGAGAGATGAAAGACAACAGAAAAATGCATCACACATGAACGAAATACGTGCAAGTCTATGGTGCAAATACAAGATAGGACAAAAAGGTGAACCCGTTGTAATGGGAGAAATCCAACAAAGAAAATTAGCCAGAGAAGCAATACTGAAGAGAGTACTGGGAATATGAGATCTACGACCCCCAGTGTTAGCAATAGCCTAACAGCCAAGAAAAAGGTGCAACTCTGATAGGTGAGGAGGGCTGGAGATCTGAGGAGACTTACTATCACTTGGCCTTTAGCAATAACCACTGAGCAAATGGTGTGGAACTGTAAACCACAGCTAAGTTGTTAACAGTGAGAGTGTGAGAGACTTGCCGACAAGACCATCAAAACAAATTGACCCGACATAGTGATCAAACACCACCATAAACTATATTGCCTTTTAATTGACATGAGTAAGCCTTCTGGTCGGAACATAGCTAGCAGAATTTGTGAAACTCTGTGGAATCCAAAAGTGCTTACTGACATTGTCTGCATATCGAAAAGAGCAGAAAAACAACAACTGCAAGCTGCAACAAACTGCAACAAATAAACAAAGTGTATTACACAAAAACTGCAATGCGTATACGCATGTGAAAAATGAGAACATCATTATGAAAAAAAAACGCCAATTTAGCATTTACTCATTTATGATGATACCTGTGTATAATCTTTTCTTTTTTGATTTGATGACATTATATCTTAAGTTACTGACAAAAATCTTAAACCACTGACAATAGCAGGGGAAATGATTGAAACAAATGTAAAGGTGGGGGCTTTAAAACTATTTAAAAAGCCCCCAGTACAGGAAAAACGCAAATTACTAGTATGTTCAATGAAAATGGACATATAACAACGGATATTCAAGAATTCTATAAAAAAAAAAAAAAACTGTTTCTCAAGACGAGGGAGACAAAACAACGAACAGTATATACAAGTTACGAGTAGCCAGTCTGAATAATTCCCAGAAAGTACTCTGTGAGAGGTGAAACAAGCAACCAAGCAAACGAAAAAAGGGACAGCCCCTACACCAGATAACATCATCTACTGACTCAAGAAAGCTGGTAAAGTCATCACCGAGAAACTAACCATTTTTTTCAACCTCAAATTAAACACTGCAACGTCAATGCAATTGCATTAGAAAAATGAATCCAAAGGACCTAAACAACTACAGGTAAATCAGCATAATTCAAATCACTGAAACACTAGATACAAACCAACCACAATAATAGGCTGAATTCAGGAAAAAAGCTACTCAACCATTAACCATCTCCATTCAGCAAATCAACTAAAAGAAAGAGCAACAGAAAAAACAATGCCACTCGCAGTAGCATTTACCAACTTTAAGAAGGCCTTCGACTCAATGACCATCCCCAAAGCCATCAGTGTTATCATTCAACGAGTCTCGGTACATATCAGAGTACTGCAATATACAAATTTACCAACTCAACAGTTCATTTATTACATTGCATAAAGACTCAGCCCTTCCAGTTCCAAAAAAGAGTGCGACAAAGTGATACTAACTCACCCAAGATCTTCACAGCCTGACTCGAGATAATCTCCCGAAACCTAGACTGGGAAAATGAAGGAATCAAAAAAGACTTAGACTAGCTAACATTATCCATTTGTAAAAAAAACAACAAACTCGACGATCTCCAAATAATGCAAGGCGAACTGAATAAAGAGAGCAAGAAATTTGGTCTTCACATGAACTTCAGTAAAACGAATATCATGTACAACAAGCATGTTGAGGACAAAGGCACAAAAATCCAAATAAAAAATGCCGACCTGAAAAAGTAGACTACTGCAACTTCCTAGGACCACGAATCTCCATCAAATCCTCAAGAGAAGAAGAAATCAAGCGAAAAATCACTCTAAGGTGAAAAGCTTTCAGTTGAGCAAACTCAACCTTCAATAACAAGGGAATGTCATCATTTTTAAAAAGAAGGGTATACAACCAATGCATCCCCCCAATAGTCTCCTACGGCGCTAAAGCATAGAACAAAAGATTGGCTCTCAAACTGAGAACCATGCAACTTGCACGTGAAAGAATCATTTTCAGCACCACATGGACATATCGGTGAACAGCTTAATATATATTTATGCCTAAATAAGTCTTGGAAACATTAAACGGGTGTAGAATGAACAATGATTGTTGAATATGGATACTTAGTTGTTTTCTAAAATATAGCCATAGTAAAAGGAAACGATCGAAAAACTACAAAGCCTTAGCTTCCAACAATGGACGAAAAGTACGAGTCCACTACAGCGTAATAATTGTTACGTGAATGAAACCACATACCACAAATTTGGAGAAATTATTCCTCAATGAATAATTTGGAGAAATTATTCCTCAATGAATAATTTCTCCATTTCTACAGATGGTAATTAGATTTTAAGTTCAGAAGTATAGTTGCATTATGGACAGAACCTTCCTCCCCGTCCACCTCTAAAATTCTGTGCCCTGGGAAACTGATTTCGTAGTGATGTAAATGTGAGTAACCAAAATACTTCAAAGACGTAGTTTTGTACGACTTAAGGGAAGCAAGGCTCCAGTTCAACAGAATGGTTACATTGTGAGAAGAGCCCCACTCTATATTTTGAAAACAATTCATCAGTGGAGTGAAGGGAAGCAATCGAAATAGTCGTAGTTTTGTACGGCAAACGAAAGGTATGGGTCCATTTCAGTATCTTAGTTACACAATAAAAGAAAAACATCCTCAATACTTCGTGTTTTTCAAAATAATTTCTTTTAATAATAAATGTATCATGATTAATAAGGTAAAGGAAAGTCCCTAGAATACTACAAAGCTGTAGTTTTGTATGACACACTCGAAGTAAAGGCCTGATTCAGCATTATAATTACACCCTAAAAGGAACCCTGACTCCACTATAACATAATGCAACAGTTGTTAATCACCTGATTTACTTTTTTCTTCATGAATTTTCACGTTGCTGCACTAAAAAAAATCTCTGGCTTTGATGCGTCGTTTCTGATGTGTTATAGCAACATACCCAGTTACAAACAGGCATTGGATCATTATAGAGTTAATTCCTTGATATTATCAAAATATTTAGTGGACAAGAACCTCACCAACATATTGCTAGGATTTAGTATAAGCTTCTGAATAATATTAGATAAATAAAACTCAATGAAAGATGTGTGAGTTGGAAATACTGATTTTAACTGGACTAAATGAAAATTGAAATTGACCGTTCCAGGACTAGATTAGGTTGGGGCTGTAACATATGTTATAAAGGGACCCTAATATATTCATATTTATGTATCACTCATATTTCTGACTTGGGTGTTTGTATGCAAATGTACACACAAGGCGAATATATATGTGAAAAACACACATTTTCGCTTACATAGTAAAATGATTAAAATTGAAAACTGCTCTCAGATATGATGAATATAGATCGTGATGCTGTTTTCTAAAAAAACATGATTGATATTTGAGTATTACTGTTTGAAAAAGTTGATGACGTCTTCATAAAGAATCCCTCAAGATTTAGAAGGATGATGAAAATCAGAATAATTATCGTTATTGACTGTTGATGCTTAAGTTTGAAATTGGCCATTGTATTGTGAAGCACTAATCTATCGATCTATGGTTGAAGATACAAATGTTTTCAGGGTTCATGAGATATTTGGTCCGAAAAAGCGACACTCAAAAACGACAAACAATCCCGATAAAATATATTGCTATACCTACGGATCTTCTATTCGTGGACAAACACATTACTTTTGAATATCTATTTTTCTATTTCAATTGAATCTTAAAATATACTTTAGACTAAGATTTGTTTACTCATGAGGTATAAATGTAGAACAACTTAACAGCCATGTTGCTGTGTGCAGATATGAAAAATTGTTGCTTGTACAAATCGAAATGATATTTTCTTCAAAATGAAAATATTCATCATCATCATCATCATCATCATCATCATCATCATCATCATCATCATCATCATCATCATCCATAGAGCGTCCGTTGTTGAACACAGACCTTTCCCAGGATTCGCCAGACATCTCTATCGTGAGTGTCACAGAGCCAGTACTAAACTTATCTAATCCGTCGTGCCATCTTATATTTTGTCGGTCTTGGTGTCGCATGTAATCCCTGGGTATCAACGTTGTAAGTCGTGATGTCCATCGGTTTTTGCCATTCTCGCAACATGACCTACCCATTGCGATTTGATTCTTTGATTCTTATGGATTTTATGATATCTCGGACTCCTGTTTTTCCTCTAATATATTGTGGTGTTTTGTGATCTATCCATGTTATATTGAGCATGATTCTCTCTTGCACACATTGCACGGTTCTCATTCTATTGGTCAATCTTTTGGTTAGGTCCCATGTTTCAGCTCCATAAGCGACTATCGGGAGGATGCATTGGCTGTATACCCTTCTTTTTAGCACTACCGGGATTTCCTTATTCTTGAGGGTTGATCTTTCGCTACCGAAAGCTTGCCAACTGAAAGTGATTCTTCGTTTGATTTCTTCTTTTGAGGGCTTCATGGAGATTCGTTGTCCAAGGAAGATGTAGTGGTCTACTATATCCAGTTCTGTCTTCAATTCCGATTGTTGTGTCTTTGTCTTCACCATATTCGTGTACATCACATTTGTTCTACTGAAGTTCCTGTAGAGACCAACTGTCTAGCGTTTTTCGAGCAGTCTAACCTGCATCATCTGGAAGCCATGATGGTCATCAGCAAAAACGACGATATAGTCTACAAATCAGAGGTTGCTTACGTATTCGCTGTCTATTCAGATTTCTTTATTTTTCCAGTTTAGGCTTCAGAAAATCATCCTGGAGCAGACTGTAAAGAATTTGGGTGAGCTAATATCTACCTTTATCCCATTTTTAGCAGCAAGTTGACTGGGTCTTTATATAGCCTGAAGTGAAATGCATATAATCTTACCTTGGCACATATTTGCAACCAGTGAACTTCTGACATAGCCAATGGTGTTGAAATCTTCCACGTTAAACATGAACTGCTCTATCGGTGAACTTGCAATACTTTTTAGTTCATCCTCGTTCACGTTATCTCCAACGCCGATACTATAGACTGAAACTCCCTCCTCTTTTAGAGCGGTAGCCTCGCTCTTGGTGCCTTCTAAGTTCATCGAACGGCCATCAGTAATAACAATGGCAATATTACGAACATCTTTTCGATCACCATTTTCACGTGTAAATGAATTTCTTCTCAAATAAGCCAGACCTTTCTCGATTGACGTCCCACCACCTCGTAGATCAATACTTCTGATGCCTGCTACGAGGTCTCTTTTTCTAGAATACGAATTCATGGGGAAAGCTTCACGGGCATTTTCATTGAAAGTTACTACACCAACACGAACCTTGTCTTCGGCAATGGGAAAATGACTGACAACTCTTTCCACGAATACCTTCAACTTCGGGAAATCTTCCAAACCGATACTACCAGATTCGTCCAAGAGAAACATGATATCTGCCTCTGTATCGCATTCTGAAAAATAATTTAAACAAATTATAAAAGCAATAGTAAGAACGTGGGGTCCGTTCTGTTAATTTATTTATTCATTGCTGAAGAGTACCAGCCTGATTATAGGTGCAACAAAAGGCAACAACAATTAAGATGAAGGTAAATAGCAAAAACAGGTGATAATGATTTTGAATACTTTATCTAAAATAAATCAAAATAAAATTGTATTAAACTGAGTTAACAGTCAGTAAAAGATATGGTGCAGAGGAGATCGTGGATAGAGAGTGCGTTTAAAAGGTGATTTTGGCTGGTGCTTGCCATCAAGTTCAAGCAGTTCAATGGTGAGAACGGTCGTGTGTTAAGTGAGTCACCCTCAGGTATAAAGGGTCATGAGTTCGATTCTTACGTGGAACATATTATTATGATCCGATCCGATGTTGATTTATTTACTTACCGCTGAAGAGTGCCCAGCTTGAGAGTAGTTGTGATAAAAACAACAACTATCAAGATGAAGGTCAATAATGTTTAAAAATAAATCATAATGAAATTAGGATTTTTTTCTATGAAAAAACACACTTTTACATTATTTGCATGGAGATATGAGACCTTTATTCCAAATATCATCTCAGGTACACATCTCAAGATTATATACCACTCGACTTTTTTATCATCATCATTATTATTATTATCATAAATACTAATGTAATATGTAAATTAGTGTGGGAACGTTATCATAAATAAGTGAGTAAGTGTATCCTAATGCTCTGACAGTTGCACTTTACATTTCTGGATTTTTTGCAACGTTTATTGTTCGTTGTTTAAATGTGCTGGTGAATTCTACCAGTGTGAATACATTGAAAGACTCAGACTGTCTTAACAACTCTACACACTTCAGTTTTTTTCATAACAATTATCATATATTTATCAAGCTATTATCAATATTAACCATCTGTAACATTGGTTTCAGATGTTATAATGGTGGATACAAGTACCCTGATTCTGGGAAATGTAAGGTATTCGTTTAAATTGGGCCTCAAAGGTGCTGAGGTCACTTACAGGATTCTAGAAATGAAAAGAAATTAAACATTCTGACTGTACTACCCAAATAGGTTTCTGCATTTTAAGGTATTCTTACCCTCTTATTACACTATCTAAACTTTACCTTATCTCCTTACTGAAGACGTAATATTCAAATGGTGGTAGCAACAAACAGAATAATATTAGAGATGCAATTTTAGGCAAGCATGGGCAAAACTGAATGCCACCACCGCAGAACTGCAGAAATAACATTAGCTGTACCGTTCACGAACATAATGTTTGAGTCCTGGGAAAGACCGGAATTTCTATCTACAACATTCTGTAGATTTAAAGAGGTCGCTGGAGATACAAAGAAGACTTGTCACTATAACAGTTAGGAGTGAGAAAATAATTAATGATAATGCAAAAAATACTATATTGATATTTCAACGATGAGGAAAAAGAGGTTTTCCTTGATAAGAGAAATAGCACAATTATAAATGAATAAATTGTTTCAAAACCAACTAACCTTCATATCCGACCGGTACTGAGTCTTCAGCTGCAAATGAGAAAAGGAGTATATAGAATAAGTGGAATGAATGCAGAATATGATTTTTGGTGAAGCTCCCAACGAGAAAAAACAAGACTTAATTGCTTATAAGACTACAGAATGTGTTTCTTTATAACATTTACTAAGGTTGCTTAATATGACCCACAAAGATATATGGGCATTATTAAGATTGAATTATACAACCGTGCAGACGAGGTGGGCCTGTGTGATCTAACAGTCACCAACCAAAATCCTGGCTTTTTACCTTTCCTTGAACACCTACCATTAGCACTAGTAGATAAACTGTCATTGTATCAGTTACGAGGTAGACTACACATTCTGACATATACTCAGGCTAGATTAAATAAGAACAAAGTAAATTGTTGTAGGGGAACGTATGTTACATAGATTGTTTCGCACTAATATTTTGAATTAAAAAGTTCTTTAAGTCGTTGCTATAAACGATCAGAATCTTCTATTTACGTTGGTTCAAAATAGCCATGTAACACTGGTTAGAAATTCGGACAGATTTAATATACATTTAAGAACGTTATTATCAAGGCAATACAATACAAATCGGTACGAATATTTAAAAGAAATCGCAAAAGTTATTGGAATTTCATTTCGTAAAATACATTTTGAGCATGCACTGGGATACGTCCACGGTGATGCTATGATCCTGGGGTCAATGAGGGTTTCGGGTTTCCCAACATCTAACCCCATCAACCAGGCGACCCAGCCAAGGTTGATTAGACTCCAACTTACATCCCAGCAGCAATACTCAATCAGTAGCTCCATTTTTATTAAACTCATAAAAACTCTCGACGCTGCTCTTTTATACAACGACTTAAGACACTGGCTGGAATCCAATTATTTTCCCCATCTTTCTGTTAAGTCCTTTACGTGCTTCGGGAGAAGTAAAAAAAATGGGTTAGACTTATTCAATAGTGATCAAATAATCCTACAGATAGAGTCAAAAGTAAAAACAACAACGACAAAAAAAAAAGCAAAAAGTTTTATGTCAGGAGAGGGGAAAATTCTGGATGAAAAAAAAAGTATTTGGGGAGAGGGTAAAACCCTGGATTTGACGAAAACCATAGTAATTGTATAATCCCCGATATAATGTTAGATGTGGAAAGAAAACAAAAATAGAAAAGGACACTTCTCTTATGCCAGGGGTGAGGGAAAATTCTGGGTTGAATGGAAAACAATTAATAATCGAATAATCCCAGAAACACTGTCAGTTGTCAAAAATAAAAGGAGGGAAATAAAACATCAACAGTAGTCTTACATTGAGGGGATCCTCGGATAAACACAAGAAACTTGGTAAAAGTATAATCCCAGAAAAATGACCATGCCCAGTTGTTGTCTACGAAAATAATTCTCATATCGGGGGAGGGAGAAGGCATTCCTTGATTAAACTATTGATGATTGCATGATCCCAGGATTGATGTCAATGTATGAATGTCAATTTAAGAACTCTTTATCGAGAAGTGAGTAAAACTCAGATTTCTATCAAAAAGAAGAAAAAAAAAATTAAAAATCTGAAGTAATGTAATTCCATGCAGTTAGCCCAACCACACACGTTCTCCTTTAATAATATAAATATAGAATGAAAAAATAAGTGATGAATCAATTGAGAAGTACTTATGAGGAATTATGAATACGAAAGAGATATATGACATAGGGTAGAAAATGGCAATGATCTTTAGTAACGATGGAGAGGCTAAAATTGAGCCGTTAATCAGGCCTGGTATTCAAGGACTAAGATTATGCTATTAAACGGTGATTCAAAAAAGAAGGAAGAATATATGTACAGCAAATGTGATAGATACACAGACAATTTAAGTTGCCCTTATGGGAGAACACAAGAGAAAGGTAATATGACGCTGGTAGATGCAGCTGACGAGAGTTATGTTAGTCAACTGATAGAATATACAGGTAAAAGCGATCAGGGCTTCTAGGAATTTTCGATTTGACAAATGAAACCAATTGGGTGGCTACAAGGATCTTCAGTGAATAAGAATATATTAGATAGACATTCCAGATCAGTTTCAGAACAATTCTAACAACATATTTCATAACACCAGATTTTCGCTGTGATGCACTCATCAGAAAATGAGTTCATAAAAATGGGCATATCGCATATCGCTGGAAAGGAAATTTCATGCTGAGTAAAGTTTACAAAAAATCCTACGCCTCAGACTGAAAGCTATGACAGAGATAAGATGGAAGATGGATCTGCTCCAAAATGTAATCACTTCTTCCGTACTTTATTGACACCCTTCTAAAGAAAATTCAATGAAATTCATGGAGAACTTCCGAAAACACTGATAAACTTCAGAGCTATTGTGTGATATGGACAGTAAGCTGGAAGTAGGAAAATAATTGTTCATGAACCCCCTTCCGAAATGCCCTGAATATTGCCCACTCTTTGACATAAATTACATTGAAATTCATTTAGAATGTCTAGAAATATCATGTGTACAGGCAGAGTAATTTTGAATATATGAGTAGTGTGGATAGATAGCTACAATGTAGGGAATTTTATTGTGCATGGATTCGTTACAAAAATCAATCAGGTCTTTCTTAATTCATTGCTCACTCTTCCACAAGATTTCATGGGAATTCATTGAGAAATTCTGGAGATATCGTGTGGTTGCCGACGGTTATATAGACATACGGGAGATAATTTTGCATAGATTAGATAAAAAAAACGTCCTCACTTCACTTGCCTTCTGTACACCCTTCCACAAAACTTCATTGAAATTCATTTGGAACTTTTGGAGAGTCAGAACAACCAGGACTAGATGAATTGCTCCGGTCTGGAATTTTCATACTGTTATGTCTGTCTGTCCATACAATATTTCCAAAGGTTATGAATGACTTTCGATGATATTTTGTGGAAGCATGAAGAGAAGTTAGAAAAATTTTAAAGTAGATCCATGCACGATTATTCCCCCTCTGCCTTAGCTAATTTTTCACACTGATTTGGAGGAGGCCAATAGCAAATGCATACATTGTGACTTCTCCTACAGGCTAGCTGGTCAGCAACCACAAAATATCTCCAATCTTTCTCTGACTATCCACTCAATCTCCCAGAAAGTTCCCAATGAATTCCGATACTATCCACAAGTAACACTCATATGTCCTAGCTAACTGTCTGCAACTATAAAATATCTCCAAAGGTTGTACAGTTCACATGATATCTCCAAAAGTTCTCAACGAATTTCAAGGGAAAATTGTGGAAGGTTGGGCAATAGACTATGGAGATTTCAGAGGAGATCCATGAACACTCTATCATATTTCAGAGCTATCAGTTCAAACAGTTGTTTCAATTTGAAACAAAGGTTTATGATATGTGATTGTTAATAGTTAATGACTTGCTCTGAGGTATATAGCTCTTTTGTAAACTTCACTATATGACCGTCTCTTTCTAGGGATATGCAATATGCCCGTATTTGATGAACTTTTTCCTGACCAGAATCCAGATGATATTAATAAACCTATCAGAACAAAGCCCGAAAAGGTCCAAAAAGCTGTTTTCTCCAAATAAAAACAAAAAACATTTTAGAAGGGGTCTAATGGAGCATTGATGTCAATTTTCAAGTCGGTACACAAAGCCGTATGGCTAGGCGCGCTTGAACACACAAACACAAGCACATACATAAAACAGGTGAAAATCTTTGCCGCCTTTGGTGGCTATGTTTGCTCAATACCAGCAGTCTATACACATAATGTATTTGACTTAAGACCAACATTATGTTTGCCTTTATCAGTATATTTACTCTCAACAATCACTTCACAAAAGTTGAACTTTAATGTGAGATACATCTTACCTAAACTCATCTGTTGTTGTGGGGAATATGAAAGAGTTACCGACAGTTCCAGAGAAAATAATCCTCTTGATTCGAGGCAAACATTATATGTGGTTAGTTTTTCACAGTAAATGTGCTCTTCACAGCCACTTTATAAAAGTTTAAAATTCCTAGGAGACACGTATGACTTGAATAAGATAATTTTTCTTAGAAGCCTATGATATCATCCCACACTTTCGCAAATCGGAATAAGTAATCATGCTCAAAATATCAGACGATTTGATGTGGCAATAGAGTGGTGAATTGATTGCAAAATGAGGATCCATAGCCGAAGTTAACATGAAAAGAGGTATTTCTCAAGAAGAGTCTTCATTCCTGTTAATATTTGGAATAGCAGTGATACCCTTTATTGCATATTGCAGGATTGTAGAGGCAGATAGAAACATTCAACCATTTGATATACATGCAGGACTAGAAATGATTGACTAGAAATAAAAGCCAATTGGAACTATTTGAAACTGAAATTCTAGCCGAGATAGTGGAATGGGATTTCGAATCTAGAAATGCACAATGTTGGTGATGGGTAACAAATTCATGGAACAACAGAAACAATTGAGCCACTCAGCAGTCAAAATATTAGGACATTGAACTAGAAATAACAGTGGAAATATCTTGCAAATTTGAAGCTGATACGATGAAAAGAAAACATGAGAATGTAAGATAAGATCATCTTAGGACTCGACAGCTGGTATAAATGCAGTCAGTGTACACAAAAATATTTGGTGTCCTTTTATAGCTTTACAAAAAGAGAACTTTGAATCAGGAAATTGATGGCCATGCATAAATCCACACAACCCCAAAATGATGTTGATAGAATATATTTGAAAAGAGAGAGGACGAGACAATCATCATTGAAAATTGTTTTGACTCAGATATCAAAAGTTATCTCAAGATCACTGGCCCCAATCTGACTTTTCCATACTTTTCCAACGTCCATCTCTATGTTAAATGTTCTAAGGTTTCATTCTGGCACCAACTGGGAGAAGCATGAATCTAATATAACCAGAAGCCATTTGTTTCTTATTTAGCTATCAAATATTTTTTCATTAATCACTACTTTTTCATATATAAATAATTTTTTTTCATTTGTTGTGTTGTGTAAGAAATATATTGAATAACACATTTTTCTTGTGTTGTTATATTTATTTCACTAATTAGTTAATAATTGAAAAATGAATGAATAAAAAAATGAATAAATAATCAAAAAACGAGTAAATGATTAGAAAATGAATAACTACAATGATTAATCGAAAATGGCTACAAATAATTTGATAAACTAATCTAAAGCTAGTAATAGATAAATTCATAAAATGACATGAAATAAAATGAAATTAAAACAGATATAAAGGCAATGAGAAATACAAGTCAAAGCCCGAAGGGTAATATGGTTTGACAAGAATTGAATTTTACCGCGAAAAACCTCGTGTTTAATACATGCACCAAAGAAATTCTACAGAGAGATGGGCAGACAGCAAGAGGAGATTAAAGAACCATCTTCAATAGATTATGTAGAGCGATTCTGGACAAACATTTGGAACAACGATAAAATGTTCAACGCTGATGCAGAGTGGTTTAAGATAGAAGATGAAAGAATGGAAGATAACACCTTACAGAAATGAAGCAATAGAACGATGGAAGAATCCATGATTCTCTGCAGAAGATACACAAATGGAAATCGATAGGAATGGATAAATCTCCAATTTCTGGCTATGCACTCTCATCTGTCCACGTAAACTTAACAAAATCTTTGTCTTACGTCATGAACGCCCAACATGAAACATCAGTGTGGTGGAGCAATGGCACCACTTTCCTTCTGCCCCGCAACTATGAAACGGAAACCCCAGATAATCACAGGACCATCGCCTGCCTTGATACAACATATAAACTAACCACGTTAATACTATCGATTAGAGTGTACCCCAGCTTGAACACAAGAGTATCTTTTCCCAATAACAAAAATCCTGCAAAAGAGGTTCTCATTGGTGCAAAGACTAACTTTTTATTAATAAAATGTTACTCGAGAACTATCGAGCCAAACGCTGTAATATGGGTACCGCTTGGATAGACTATTAAAAGGCGTTTGACAGAGTACTACATATTTGGATACTAAAAGCCTTAGAAGTATATAAAATAGCTTCAATTATAATTGATTTCCTCAAAAATAACATGACACTATAGAATTCCTCCCAACCACTAGAAGGGAACCGCTGAATCTAAGAGTAAAGCCATTAAGTGTGAAATCTTCCTCGGAGATACTTTTTCAACACTTCTTTTCTGTTTAGCCCACATCCCTCTTTCGTGAACTCAATAACACCAATGAAATAAAATAAAAACGGTAACAAAAGAATAAACCACCCATTCTTCATGGATGATTAAACACTATGCAAAGGATGACTCTGAGCTGGGGGCTGTTGCAAAATGTCAAGAGATTCAGTAATGATACTGAAATGAAATTCGGCCTCAATAAGTATGCAAAAGCAATTTTCAGGCGAGGAAAACTGGCAACAACAAAGGATATCCTTACACCTGGACACAATCATTTATGAAGTTGATTAGGAAGGTACCTACACATAGTTCGGAGTTACTGAAGGAAATGGAATCCAACATGCATCCATGAAAGGATGAATAAAAAACGTGCTACGCTAGTGTTCAAACTATCATTAAAACTCAGCTCAACTCTAAAAACCATATCCAAGCCATCAACACCTTGGCTATGCATGTGGTACGGTACAGCTTTAACATCATAGACTGGAACATGATTGACAGATGCAGAATGTGCACTAAAACAAGAGAACTCTTCACTGATAGCAGAATGCACCACCCAGAAGTAGACGTAGAGCAGCTAAACCTCCTTGTGAAAAAAAGGTGGTTGAGGTATGAACCAGCAAGAACTGTCATACAAAACTGCAATTGGTTTACACGCTTACCTGCAGGCGAGTGACGACTGGATGTTGCCACTGTTGAAAAACCATGAAACAGCAAAAAGGCTTCATTCAGTTGTGAAGGAATCCAAAGCATTTCGAGATGAGCTTAACAAGACTGACGTAATCCAATTAGTGACGAGGGTTACAAAAATGTAAAAACTACTGCCAAGCGACAAGGAATATCAATATTAAAGGATCATTGGGAACAGAAACCTCTACACAGCCAATACTCATTTCACACCAAAGATGTTGATGTAGATAATACCGAGATCCATCAGTTGCTACGACTGTTGCAACTTGGGTCTCAGGAACTGGAGCTGTTAAATTCGACCGTGTGTGACATCTTGCTCTCGTGGGAACGTCGATAGAGAAGCATACCCGCAAAGCTCTTTTCTGGAATTTTTGGCTCTGATCAAAGTGTAGTATGCCTGAAGTGTCGTTACTGACACTTGACATCCAAATGGACCGGAAACTTGTTTGGCAGTTGTGTTCAAGACTGAGAGTGCAGTTTCAATGCCGTAGCCAATGAGTGCTACCGAGGTTCGGCATGACCAAGCACATTCGAGGACCTATGGACTTGTTTTTGGATCCTCCATCAAATTACTCAGCCTTAGAGCAGTGCTGTCCCATTGCACTGAATGGGACGGATAGGGCTTGTCCCGATGCTTTCGCGACTCCGGTTGTTAATCTCGATCCTTTGTCACATCTCGCTCTCGTAGGAATGCGAGTAAATGAGTGCTCTAATCCGTCTCGCTCTCGTGGGAACACGAGTAAAGAAGCATACCGGGAAAGCTTTCGTGGCTCACTGGCTCTGATAGAAGTATGCTATCTGCACCATGGCATAGATCAATGTGTAGATAGTGCTCCTAGACATCCAAGAAAGGGTTGACTGATATTCTCAGCCCGAGTGCACAGGAGCAATGTTGAAGCCATTGAGAGAGAATAAGGCTAGGCATGAGCACATTGAGAACCTATGGACTACTTGGTCAAGTCGAAGGGAAGCACTTCACTTTAAAAGAAGCTACTCGACTATGAGACACCTGCATTAGATAAACCAGCTGAGAGAGCAGCTGAATATAAGCTGCCAGTCGCTGTAGCATTTATCGACTTCAAAAAAATCTCTGACTCTGTGATATCCCGATTGTCATGGAGGCCATCACTCTGTAAGATGTAAACCTCGTATACTTTTAAGTGCTACAACATACATTCAATCACAGCAGCTCCTTTGTCATCCCACATAAAGATTCAGAGCTCCTCCAGCTCCAAAAATGGGTAAGACAAGGTGATACTAGCTCACCCAAACTCTTTACAGCCTGCCTCTTCAGAAATCTAGACAGTGAGAATAGAGGAATCAAAGTAGACGGTAAATATATGAAAAACACCAGATTTGCAAACAACATTGTCCTCTTTGCACGACCTCCAATTAATTCTAGATGAACTAAATGAAGAAAGCAAAAAAAAAGCTAGAAAATCAGCCTCCACATGAACTTCAGCAAAACAAAGATCATGTGGAACAATCACGTTGGAAATGAAAACACAAAAATCAAAATCGAAGACGTAGAACAAGAGAAAGTAGACCCTTACATCAAAGTAGGATAAAGAATCTCAATGAGACCCTCGAGAGAAGAAGAAATCAAACGAAGAATCACTGTAGGATGGCAAATATTCGACAGAGCAAGCTCAACCTTCAAAAACAAGAATCCTAAGGAGAAGGGTATAAACCAATGCATCCTACAGATAGTCAACTATAGAGCTGAAACATGGAACCTAACTAAGAGACTGACCCACAGACTGAGAACCATACGTGTACATGAAAGAATTATACTTAACCTCACATGGCGATATCACAAGACAGCACAATATATCTACCACAACGTCCCTGTACTGATGCAACCTGTCAAGATCAAACATATGACTATTTTTCTAAGGCTTCGCTTTATTTAGTTCAGTTTCTAACAGATACTTTCAAACTACAACTAATGGTTTTTAGTTGCACTCTGAGTTGCTGTATTCAACCCTAAATATCAATACGGATTCGATTACATCCGGACATTTTTACAGCTTTTAGAACATAATTTGTCTTTTTTCACACGCAATAAGGTTACCAAGGATTGCATCTCTCTGTGCCCGACCAAGCAGGGGTTGAAAAATATTTTACTGGTTAACATTTTAGTGAATTAACCACTTTCGGATGCCCGAAATCTAAAAGGCACCAAACTCGCAGCTACAACAGTATATACCACCTTTGCATTTATATGTTCTATTAATATCAGAAACATGAAAAAACCTATAAAATTAGCAAAATGCACAGTGCAAATTTACAAAGAACAAAAACACTTCATTCAACAAAACCATATGATTGCGCATAAAAACCACCGTTTTTGATGGCATCAAACTTAATGGTTGGACTCTCATTAATTTAGGTATGGAAGTGGAAGCTAGTGCAGGGGTAGCATAGCTCTTACCATCGACATTGATAACATTCTTGAGGGCAGAATACTTTTAGTAATACATACTCTATTACATCAAATTATCAAGCATGCTAAATCTAGTAAGCAATTATTTTTTCTTCACTTTTCAAGAGTCAATATTAAATGTCTAAAGGAACACCCTTGTTGGGACAGATATGAATGCAACAACTGGTTCTGATTCCAATGGGTTTACTTACTTGGGTTTGAAAAATAATGACTTTGAGACCAAAGACAGTGCTACTGAGTTTCTTAGCTTATCTGAAGTATATGAACTTTATATAATGATCATTTTGTACGGCTCCGAGACTTTAGATCGCCACACATTGTAATTTCATGTAGGCCTTGTCTAGCAGAACGAGACATGAGCTGAGCTCCAACAGTCATGTTTACTGAAAAGCCAGGGTTCGTTTAGAAAGAATAACAGTTTAGTGGCCTTGTCTTGTTCTTTCTCCTCAAGATCAGATTGAAAAAATATTTTTCCGTAAATCATTTAATTGAAACAATCATATACAAACATTAAATCTGACAAGTGATCCCACCATTTGCAATAATTTTGCAGAAAACTAAATAAGCTTCTCCGAAATTAGCCAATTACTGACGACGAAAATACATTTGAAAAATCTATTCGTCAAACAAGGGATTCCTAAATTTCTTGGATCATAAAAATGTCCTTGGAACAATGGCGATTTTACAAGGCTTTTAGAACAATGTAGAAATTGTAAGGATCAAAATTTACTCTGGGAACTTGACATAACTACAAAGAATATAGAACAAAATTTCAAAACATGATTACTTTTGATATTCTATTATCCAAAAGGTTGAATGAGTTTATAAATGTCCTTAACGACTGGCGAATATGGATGTCTACCCAAACTAAAATTTCAGGAGCATATATACGTATTTGACGTTTATATAGCATGCAAGCCTGGAAACTATCTCAGTGAATAAATCAGGAAAAAATGAATCTATTTGGCATAGTTTCCTGAGTAAAATGACCACAAATTCCATCACAAAAATATCCCACTTGAATATTTAAGAACTTTAAAATAATCCAAACACTCAAAAGATTATGATCAATTATTGCAGATACCTAAAACCTTGAAAATTGAAAATGTATGTAAAATAGAGTACCTGAAAAATGCTGTCAATGTAACTAGATCAAAAAATGACTGGTTTAAAATCTGATACTTTTTTTAACTGACCATAAAAAATTTGCACGCGAGCGTTCGCTAAAATTCGCAAAAGGACTGAATATCTCAACAAAGCAAATACAAGATATGATGCAAAACAAAAAAAAGAGTTCACGTCCTTATTGTAAAAAATCTAAAAGTAAAGACACTTTGAGGTTAAAAAGTAAGAAATGAAGATATTGTTTGATGATGATGAATTATGTTTGAATCGATTTTACTGAGGGTACTTCTACAAGATTTGAGAGTCCAATGAGGCTCCCAGATCACACGATGCTGAGTAGGGAACTTTTAAACGTAAGAAGTATCTATTTGAAGGACACCTTTCAACCAAGTTTCGAATATACCTGACTCAAAACAACTGAGAAACAATATAGGGACAGACAAACCAACTGTTTGATTGTTATACTCAATGACATGCAAAAGAAATGAGTGAATGTAAGAAAAAATATTTATCAATTTCAAATAAATCCCCCGACCAGATCCAAAATTTAACAATATCTTGCTTGGGATTTATTGACAACTATTGGAGATATTTTATGGACAATCAGGGGCAGATTTAGATATAAACAAAAAGAAAAGAACAAATATTACTCAATTGAAAACAAATTCCTGGATCCTCCAACTAAATCATCTCTTTTTTACCCCATGGTCTACTGTACTACAAATTTTGATTGATATTCATTGAGAACATTTGTAGATATTGACAGGCACGCATGAATACAGATCTGCAGGAAGAATAAAATGGAAAATATCCTTCGATCAATATGAATTTTTCGATTCACCACAAAATTCAATCACGTTATCTTCTGTGATAAATGCTGTGCCCTTCCTCAAAATTATATCATAATCCTTTGAGAACCTCTGGAGATATTGTGTCAACAGTCTGAAGTAAATACAGAAATTTATGGTAAAAAATATCTCTCAATCAAAACAGCATACCTGGATGCCCCCCCCCCCCCCATCAAAAATTGAATCAGTTCTTTCTTCCAGCGTGTTGTACTTTTGCCAAAAATTCAGTTAAAATTCATAATGAACTTTTGAAGATATTGTGTTTACAGACAGGAGCAAATAAAGAAATGTATGAAATACTAAAACAGAAAAATATCATTCAATCAAAAAACAAATGTCTGTATTGGTCTTAAGATTTAGTTACTTTTTCCTTATGATGAATCTCATCCCCTATCTCTAAACTTATTTAAATCAATCGAGATCTTATGGAGGGTCACGAACAAATAAAGATGTCTATTGTGGAAAAAAAGTTTTATTCTGCTTTTTTGAAGTGATCCAAGAATTTATGTTTCATTGGAAGATATTTATAGGCTTGCTAGGTTATATAGATATTGCATAGGAACCGTTTTTAAGAAAAGTCCGCTCTAGAAGGTCTCTACATCTGATGTTGTTCAGTATAACCATGATAGGTTGACCTCCCGAGGTCATTCAATGTCACCAGAGATCATCTAGGAACATAGTATGTTATTCATTGCAAAACAGGGATATTGAGTCCAGAAGTGTTTTGACTGCACATACTTTAGGGCGGATCAAATTCGACTTACATGGTAGAATTAGTCGGCAGACTTTATGATCTATATTGCAGATAAATAATAACATTCTTGGACGTAACTAGTAGGGTTAACTTGGGCAGAAAAATATGATAGAATAAGTGGTGCTGAGTTTCAATGGCATTAGAGATCACAAGGGTCAATTTTGGATTGGAAATAGCTTTTTCAAACCAAACCAAAAAACCCTTAAAAGTGTGAAATTTCTATTTCTCTCCTGTTTCGTCTGCAAAATGTTGTCCAGAAAAAAAAACTCTGAGATGTGGCCAATTCGTGTGGTAGATGCATGTATAACCAACCAAGCAGCGAAGTAAAATCAGTAAATAAAAATTGTTTTGAAATCAACTAACCGTTCTGTAACCCTTGTAGTCCGGCTGGGCCTGTGTCTGCAAATAAAAGAAAAAGAGTATGAAATAAATGGGATAAATAAGAAATTTGATTTATCGATGAATCTAAAATTAAAAAAAGTTTGCAATGAAGTTAAATTTCAGGAGGATTTCATGAGAAAAACATACAGACCAAATTGTTTATGAGAAATACACAGTAATTACCTCCCGACATCTCATGGATTCTGAAATTGTAATTTGCTAAAATTTCTATCTTCCTAAAGCCAAAGATTTCACACCTTTCTAGAGGAAATGATGGCATTAAAGAGGATGATAATTACTTCATGAAATTCTTCGTGAAATGAAGAATCTTTTCTTTCCAGACCTTATGAAAAATATTGTCCAAATACTTGTCACTGACACTTAAAGATGGTGGAATAGTATTTCTACAATCAAACCATTGATCGTAAGCGTCTTCCTGGTAGGAATCCGTCGATTCCAGGTGGGCCTCTTTGAACTCACCACAGAGAATAAGAGAACAGCCATGATATAGGTATCCTCCGATACAGCGCAGTTGGCATTGCTCGATCCAAACACACGGACTATAACAGGGGACGCCTGTAATACAATAGCCCCAATGCTCATTATACAAGCAACTGACAATGAAATCAAACATGACAAAATGCACAGTTTGAGCTAATTTTGTTTTAATCAGCCCAAAAAATAGTTTCATTTTTTCTTACTTGTGAAATATATTCTAAGACAAGATGGAATTTACTGATATCACATTATTTCAGCCACCAAAGACCTGTTCACATAGGCCCTCTTGGCAATCCTTGCAACTCTTCTTACAACCCATAAAAACTAAGGCAGCCATCTGCATATTTCAGAAGTACATTTTTGTAATAGCAATCTGAAATACTTAAATACAAAAATAATTCATATATATATATATATATATATATATATATATATATATATATATATATATATATATATATATATATAATGAAGTAAGGATTCACTACACGAACACGTGCATGTTTTGTTCTACTTAGGATTCTTCAGGTGAACGATTCAGTTTTTTTTAGGTTCCTACTTGGGACATTTCTTTTTGAGGGATTCTAGCCGGTAAAATCTTTTTTAAGATTCTATTTAGGATTTTTTTTGTTTTTTGTTTATTGATCGGTCATTGCTTGTTATGTTTTTCTGTTTTATTTCGTGGGTATGCTGTGCTTGTTGGTAGTTATAAATTATAAATTAGGAAAGGTATGGTGTAGGCGTTTTTGTCATCACTACGTAGTCAATCCATCACTTCTTTGAGGTATGTTTCCTTTTTGATAGTATCATTTTTCAATTAAATCCTTACTTCTTCAATTGGTTGTTCTGGCTTTAGTCTGTTTCCACATGTCTAAGATAATTATGGTGATTTGGTTTTTATTTAAAGTGGCTGGGGAATAAGATATCTATGGTGGTTTACTTTTAGTATATCTATTTTTGGGTCATTGAATTATGTTTAATAACAGAAATCTGAACGATGTCGGCATCTTAACGTTACTTCATTTTTTCAGCTTAATAATTCTGTTTTTGATTTTTTGTTCAATAGGTGAAGATTTCAAAATTTCTCATTCGGGCAGAGGTAACAGAGGGTTTCAATATTCTGGCATATGTAAGTTTGTTCTAATATTTTCCATTTTACAGTAGATTTGAGTTTGCTTTCACTTAGTCTTAAATAATATGTCGACAGTGAGGTACTGTTTTTATATTTTTCATTTGTAAATGATGGTATATGGTTGGCTAATCTTAGTTTAAAGGGTGTTTTCGATATTCCTGTATAATATTTCACTTCACAGGGTTCCTCTTGGGTTATTATTCCACTTTCGTACACAATATCCGATTTAAGACATTCGTTGTGCAAAAGACATCTGTTTTTGTTTGCACAGTCGTACAAAGACAGATGCGCTTAGGAATCTAAGATAAACCGAATCATTTGCCTGAAGAAAAGCAAATAGAGCAGAAACATAAAGGTGTTTGCGTAGCAAATCCTTACTCCATTATATTTTGAGCTTTACTCTAAATCAACGTACTGTTTATTGCTGAATGTTTTGAGCACTTTATGAAATGAACCCCTCACGCATCAAATATTTATTATAGTTACATAAAATTATTGTTACATTAAATTGTATTACTGATTTGTATTGTGTATGTATGCATATGTATGTGTGTGTGTGTGTGTGTGTGTGTGTGTGTGTGTGTGTGTGAAAAAGTGTTATTTATATCATCCTAAGATCATTATGAGCAAAGAAGATTATATTCTGTGTGTGTCAGGTGTTCATACATTTCGTATAAGTAAATAAGTAAACAGAATTAAATGCTTTAGTAAATAAAATAAAGAAATAAGTAAAAAGAATATTATTTAAAACAATTTTAAATGTAATTAGCAATCGGTTATGAATAATATATATGATTAATTATATCCCTAGATAATATAAAAATATAAAATAGACTATACATAGGTGTCTACAGGTTGTGGTTAGGGTGACTATGTGTGAAGTTTCCAATGTTTGAAATACATTAACGGAGAGTTAGGTATGGATAGGATGATAAGTTTGTAACACTAATTATATGTAGATGGGGTATAGATTGTATAAGTTGGGTTGTTTTGGGTAATAAGAACATACGTATATTAAGGGGTGTTTTGGCCTGGATGGAAGTATAGTCTTAGGTGCAGGTATAAGGATAGAGGATAGTAAGCATAGAGTAATTAGGTGTCAAAGGATAATGGTGTTAGTGATCAGTGTGGTTAAGGTTGTTGAGTTTGGTATTGAGTTCGTCAAAAGAGAGAGGGTTTTAAGTTTATTAGTCCACATATCCTCACATAGTACTAGTCGTGTCGGGAGGTGTTCTTTACTGCTAGGAGTAGGTTTGGACAATAGTGTGATTTAATTATGTGTCTATGTTTATGAAGTCTAATGTTGAATTGTCACTCAAACTTGCCTATGTACTGCAGGCTGCATTTATTACATTCTAGGGGGTAGATTATATTCTTGCTTCAACACTTAGAATTATTGTCGATGTACAAAGCCTTCTTTGAGGTAGAGCTAGTGAATGTGTTGGTGCACTTAAGGTGGTTGCAGCATAGACTATTTCCTTTGGTGCGGGGTTGGAATAATTTAAGTGTTCTAGGGATGGTGGTATGTGAGATTTTGTTATTGTTAATCATATCTTTAATGCTTTAGAAGCTGCAATAGGCGATGATGCAAGGTTTAAAGCATACTATTTTACTTTCCTACTTCTGTCTTTGCTCTTTTTACCTTTAAGCTTACTTTCTTACTTTCCCTATTTAGATCAGACAACAGGTTCTGTAATTCTTTCGACGCTACTAACGCCATGGAAATATCAGCGGTGAATCTCGAGCGATACGAATTTCCTCTGTCTATATTTATTCCCGACTCCCTGTCAGTTTTTCAAAAGACATTTTCAAGATGATTGTGAATAGATTAAGTGTTATTGTATTACCTCGTCTTACTCCTTTTCTATTGCTGTTTTGCTTGTATCCGAATGTTGTCTAAATATTGCAGTGCCATTTCCGAATATGTTCTTAATGACTTGTATTTAATTCTCATTCACATCTTGTTCCTGCATTAAGTTTGAAGACTATCATATGTTCTACTGAGTCAAATGCTTTCTCATAATCTACAAAGGCCAAACAAAGTGGGTTACTCTATTCTAATGACTTTTCGATTAATTTAAGTACTGTATTCAGGTAGTCTATTGTTGAATAGCCAATTCTGAAGCCTTCTTTTTCGTGTGGTCGATTTCAACCAAAATGCCTGTTAGTCTGTATCGTTTGAGTAGTTTATACATGTTAGGTATTAGTATTATTTGGGTTTGAATGTAGATACCGAGTTTATAATTATCTCCTTTCTTGCTGAGTAGGATCACAAGACAAAAGTTTTGAGGTACTTTCCTTTCTCGAATGCAACGTGTGAATTGCTGTGCTAGACCTCTGTAGAAGTTTTTCCCCGTATCCCTAGGTTTGTTGCTCTGCCTTCCTTGCTTTCATATTTTCCGAATTTCGTATTTTGTAATGCAAACACTACATCATCTATTATGTATAGGATATCGTTAGTACCTATCAGCTAATCAGTTTGTGGTAGCTCTATTTTTGAAGCGTATACACTTCTATAGTATTCTTCAGTTATTCTTGTGTAGCACGTCTGTCATCATCATCAGCCTTTAAGCGTTCGTCGTTTGACATAGACCTTCCCCGAGATTCGCCAGATCTCTCTATCATGGGCGTGGCGGAGCCAATTCTTTTTGATCTTGTCTACTTCGTCTCACCATCTTATATTCTATCAGCCACAATTTTGATGATCTAAGTTGTGATTCGTGTTGTCCAACGGTTGTCAGAAGTTTTTGTAACATGACCAGCCCATTTTCATTTGAGTTTTCTAATGGATTCAACGATGTTTGGTCTCCTGTCTTATCCCTGATTTATTTTGCTGTCTTTTAGTCTCACCATGTGATGTTGAGCATGACCATTTCATGTGCACAATGCATGGTTCATAGATTCAGAGTAAATATTTTTAGCTCCATCGGTGATCATCGGGAGGATGCTTGGATTTTGTACCCCCACTTTTTTAGGACTAATAGGATTTTCTTTGCCATGCTAAAACTACAATGCCTATTGACTTATTATTTAGAATTGAGACTCATAATATATCCACTTACATCATAATCTAAGAGCACAGTATGTCATTTCTTGCAAAATGAAGTGAGATATTGAGTTTGCTATGAAGTAGAAGTTTTTGATCTCACAAACAGTTGGGTAGATAAAATCAAATTTGACTTCCATTGAAAATGGAGGTCATTGAAGATAAAATTAGGTTGTAGCCTCTATGATCTGTAATGCAGCTAAAAGATGACATTCTTGGACGTAAATTAATTGGATTACCTTGGAGGGAAAATGATAGTAAGACAGGTTGTCCCGGTATCCACAGGTATTTGAGAACACAAAATTTTAATTTTGGATCAAAAATCAAAGAAATAGTTTTTTTACAACCAAACCAAAATTTAGGTAAAAATCTTGATTTCTTTTCAGATTTGTTTTCCAAACGTTGTCAAACTGAGGAAGAAACATTTCGTCTAATTAGTGTGACCTGTCCGCGTGGTACAGGCGTACATAGCCAGCCAGCCAAGAAGAATCAGTCGAAAACTGCAGGAAACTGCAGGGGCCTATGTTGACTATATTGAAAGTTTTGGTAGGGATATCTTAATAGCACAATGTTAAATAAAATATGTACACAAACCAATGTTCATTGGGAATGGGCTTCCCCTCGGAAACTGATTTTGTATTTTGAATAAGTGGATTGGGTTAAAGCATATAAAATTAAAGTTACTAAAGAATATCATTAGCATCAGCATCAATCATTTCAGATGCACTGCTCAACATGCACCAAAGGGAAAATCTTGGGGGTTCGGGAGGCTCACTTTCTTTTTGCAAAAAGTTTGGAAGGGCTTGTTACATGCCAGTAAGCTTAGTGTGTGACATAAAGACGAATCGGGGGAAAGGAATGGACTACTAAGAATGCGTTGCACTAATTTTCCAAGTGAAGAAAATCAGGATTTGAAATCATGGCTTGAACATCTATCCCTGGCACCAAGAGGAAATAAGCAATTATTTTTACCATGAGGCAGACCATTACAAATATATTATCACACGTGTTATCGTATTAAAAATATAGACACAAGTAATGCAACATACCTTTACAAATTACCGGGTATTCAAATTCCGGTATACATTCCGTCATGAAAAAAGTTTTTTTTTTGTATAACATAAGAGTTAAAAAATATCTACGATATTCGCTTTCAGTACAAAAGTTTTCATATTTCAGGGGGGAATAATTATCGCAAGATATCCACTTATGTTCGTCCTGATTCTCCGTATACTTCATTCCACCCATCCAGACAACTTTTAAATTTAGGTCTGTAAAAGAAAAAGAAGAAAAAAAAAGAAAGAATATAAATAAATGGCATAAACGTAAACTGTTCAAAGAAGTGATATTGTAATGAGAATATTGAAAAATAACCGTCATAGTTACTTACAGCAAAAAATTGTCACCAGCCAAATAGATCAGTTGATGACCATGTAGTGCATATGATAGAGGGTGGGTTATGTGTCAATAAAATGGCAGTCCTTCGTACTGAAGCAGATAGAAATGGATGAAACAAGTGAAGCTTGACACTGATGGCGGTTAACTGATATTTTGATTAAATGAGCGCCGTGCTCTTAAAAAGCTGTTGTAAGACGGAAGGAATGATGGTCAGATGTGTTGTACCCGTCTCTGTTTGGTATATACTACACAGCAGCAGTAGCAGCAACAACAGCCTTTTAACATCCGTTGTTTGATATAGATCTTCCTCAAGATTCATCAGACCTCTGGGAAATCCTCTAATGGTTGAATGTTCATAAAATTCTTTAGGATTGGTGATCACAAATCCAGTAAAAGCATGGATTATAATTGAATCTTTCATTGAAAAGATGATAATCTGTTGGAAAAATGTCTGGTAAATATGGGGGATGCTGCAAGACTTCATATCCCGATTCTCTAAGCTTAAACTATCCGATGACAAGTGTGGGTGTTTGGTACTGTCATAGGGCATTCTATTCTGTTCATGCGGGATCCAAGTTTTTTAACGTTTTCTATTGCCTTGGGATGACATGATATGGACATTGCTGGAATACTAAAATCTCCAGAAAGAAATTATTGGTAACCATATGCTCACACCTAAACCTACTGAATCAATGCTAAATAGTTTGCTCTGTAATAGAGTTCACTCCAAATACTTAGTTTAATCTATCAGCAACCTGAGCAGCATTATGTCTTAATCAAAAATCGTACAGAGAAATGAGTCTAACGTCTTGGGTAGACACTGTGGTTGTTGAGGATTGGACCGTCTCCAATAACAATGAATTATATTTCTATTTACATTGAATTTGCAAAAAATGCAACAGTATTTGTCAATATTTCACCTTCAGAATTACTATGTAAAAATGACATTAAACACCTAACAACAATATAGATAAATTTATCTAAATATGTTGTATCTGAATATATATATATATATATATATATATATATGTACAGGTCTGGTTATTCCTTCCATATGAACCGTCACACGACCGACGTCTTTAGAAACAATCCCTTGTTGAGGATGATCAATTAAACAAAGACAGAATTCTGATGATGTTTCCACACACCACTGAGAAAAAAAACTGCTGACAAAGGGCACTGAAATGGAAACTGCAGATAAGGAGGAAACTCTGAAATATAAACTGCGGATAAAGAGAAACACTGATGGGAAACAATAAACTGTATAAATTGAAACTTAAAAAAACGATTTCAATTTATAATTCTATGCTTGTGAACGCTGATGACGTGATTTTATATCTATCACGAGAATTGATTTAAAAAATGAATGAATGTTCTATGATGATCAATGGAAAACTGCGCGTATTTTTATATCACAGGAATTGATTCAGGGAAACTGCAAATGTTTTTTTTTTTATAACAGAAATTGATTTAGAGGAAACCACAGATATTTTTCAATCACAAAATTAAAAAAAAATTAGTTCAGTTAACTGGGGGCAATTGATTGGGAAGAAAACGTTTGATGTCAGATTGCCAGACGCAACTAATGGACAAATTTAGCATAAACTAAGTGTAAATTGCCCCCCTCTAAAACATATTGCAGCGAGGAAGTCAACCAGTCGGCCAGCCAGGCCAACTTAAGACCTGGAGAAAGTTGATGTTAACAGTTTTGGTTGACGATATCAAACTAGCATAGAACCTGTTGGAAATGGCGGGCAATATTTTGCTATATCATGACTACAAACGAACAAATATATAGAATGTAGACATTCAGGTAAATTGGGATTTTCATTTTTTTGCTTTTTTTTTTCATTTGCAGCGATGAGAAAATGAAATATATTACTAATTTTTAGCTACAAAAAGCAGGGTCGTAGTATATTTGAGGTTGCATTGTTCTTGAGTAAATATGGTTGAATATTAACCTAATGCAATTAAATATTGAATTATAGAATTTTTTATAATTGTAACACATTGTATGCTCTTTTCAATCCATCTGTTATTGCTTGTCTAAGTTATATTCGGTTTCCGGTGACATATTTTGTTTTTGTTTTCATGATTAAGCCGTCTGCCTAACAATGTTTGTTGCTTTGATATTCACTTTCCCTCATAATCTGTCCAATTAACGATTCTCATCTCTTGAAATCTTGATTCGTTTCATCCCAGTTGCGGTGATTCATATGTATGTCATCAGACTACTATCGTCTACGTCAGGCGATCGAAATGAAGGCGTGCTAACGTGTATCGGTTTGGAATAACATAACAGAGGGAAATATATCAGCACAAAATGACGATTAAATTGATATAGATTGTTTTACCCAAGTTCAATAATGCTATTCATATAGTTTCAAGACATGTTTTTCCATATAATGACCACGCGATGTTAATCAAGATTATTAACTAAACTATTATAGATTTTAATTCCATGCCTAATCCTGTAGAAATCTGTAAAAAAGTATCCTCAGTGATCAGGAATTGAAGCAAGCATTGCTGAAACAATAAAACAACTATCTGCATCATCTATCAGCCCCATCTACACCTCCTTAATTTCTTCTCTCAACGCTGTCTCCCCATCATTCCCTATTCCTAAATTGACTTACATTCACTGGCATTGATTAAAAGCACTGCAAGTAGCACACGCATTGAAGCTATGCTGCAGAAGATGCAGCAATGCTGGGGAGCCTGTGTGATGAGGATGGAAAATCAAAGTCCACCGAATAGTCTCCTATTTGGTGAACTGGCCAACAGAGCCTACCCGCTGGGAGACTTCTATTTATTCCAGCCAACTTCTATTTCTGTTCACGTAGCAGAGACACAGACACGGACAGAGAAGGACGGGGAGGGTAAACCGATGTACATGTAGTTATAGGAGAGAAGTTTGTTCTAGTGCTCATTCTGCAGATTTCTTATCCGTCATCCATTATGACATACTAGTGACGAGACATTTTGGAAAGATCTCTGGTGATAATGTGAAGTGAATATAAGCAGCCTCAGTTGGAATTGAAATTCAGTTTGACATTCTGTTTTCCGTGAGAAGAAACTGGGTCAATTAGGTCTCCAGAAGTCATTCCTTGTCTTTTTAAAACAATCTACAAAGTTTTGGGCCATGATTTAGAACCTATAAAACTGAAATTGAGCATAGTGGTACATATTTTCATGGCAAAGGTCATATGCTATGTGAAGTTGACCTCAGGAGCCATTTCTGAGTCAAATTAGCAGAGAAACATAGTAAATGTGTATGAATTCCTATTGCCCATACTGGTAGACAGATTAAATGAATAGCAAAATATAATTGTTCTGCTGGTACTACCAATACAGAAACCAAAAACAAAAATGGTGCTCGAGTGACTTGGATAAATAGTATTTTTAAAGATCAAAGCCATCAAGTTCTGGTAGCTCAGATTACAGAGCAACTAGTGCGTTTAACCATACTTCCGAAAAGAACTTCATTTTTTTTTTTGAAAATCCAAACTTTCCAAGTGATCACTGCCCAGCAAAAGGCAAGAAAAGTAACTAAATCATTAATCACCCTTTTTCCCAATTTTTGAATTGATCATCCCCAACACAACATTCTGCCAAAAGACGCTTGTCATTGACGATTTCTATTGAGTTACTGACTAGACCTATTTTTGGTGTTTGTATTATTTACAACAATGTTTGGGGCGATCCATTCTTTAGTTTTCGTCATATGCATGATTCATTAGAAAAGATATAAGGAACTTTGCTTTGTCGCTTTTTTCGGAAGAAATAACTATTTTCTTCCTTTCTTATGGATGATACATCTGGTGCAGGCTCAAGAATTGATCAGCTAAGATGTTGATATAACAACACGAAGAACATAAAGAAGTGCGATTGTTTGTAAAGAATTTGGAATGTAAGTCATATCTGGTAAGGGTTACACAGAAAGAATGTCAATTAGTATACATATGATACTCCCTATACTTTAACTTCCAAATAATTGTGACCAACAGTAAAACGTCTTGGACAGATTTGTCATATGCACCAATACATTGTGATAATCAGACATGTTCTCAATATTCTATCATTAGTAATTTTATTAATTTTTCTCTGTATATTCCTTGTAGATATGACAGTACTGCAGTTTAAATAGCAGAAAGTTTTACAGACTTGGGAGTCGATAGCCCACGATTCAAGAGGCATTACCTTACAGAACTAATGGGATCTTAATGCTCTGCTACTCACCAGTAGCTGGGAAAAGCAAATTAATGCCTTCCCCAAATGCATTTGCGCAAAGTGATCGAAAACAACCTCGGATGAAACTCAGTTCTGTTTCTCATGCTCGTAACTGCTACAATGCTCCGCACTTTCCTAAAATGTTATTAAAAGTAATTTCTGTGCAGAGTGGGATTCATATACTCTGACTTCCTAACCATGTGTTCTGTGCCAACAGAACTCGACCTCTCATTAGTGATACGAGTCTACTAGAGATACACAAATTGTATTGTTTCTACTTAGAGAATTTCCCCCAACGGCTAAATCATATCGTCTATGTCAGTACACATCATCGTAATCAGTCTGTTAGCGTCCGTCGTTGGACATAGGCCTTCCCCAAGATTCGCCAGACACCTCTATTGTGGGCATCGCGGAGCCATTACTCTCTCGATTCATCGAGCACGTCACTTAATCTCAATTTCTATCGGCCATAGCTTTGCACCTGATCTCTGAGGATCCACGTTGTGATTTGTGATGTCAAGCGGCTGTTTGACATTCTTACAAGTCCAGCCCATTGCCATTCGGGTTTTCTGACAGTTTCTATGATGCACCAGACCCCTTTTTCTCTCTTATATACTGTGCTGTTTTATTATCCCTCCATGTGAGGTTGAGCATGACTTTCTTTCGTACTTATTGCAAGTTTGAGGTCCAATCTTTTGGTTGGGTTCCACGTTTCTGCTCCATATGTGACTATCGGAGGGATACATTGGTTATATATCTTTCTTTTTAGAACTAATGGGATTTTCTTGTTTTTGAAAATCGAGCTTGTTCTACCGGAAGCTCGCCAACCCAGTGTGATTCTTTACTTTATTTTTTTCTTCTTTTGATGATTTCTCGGAGATTAGCTGCTCAACGTAGATGTTGTGGTGTACTTTGAACAGCTCTGCATTTTTTATTTCGATTGAGTGTCTTTGTCCCCAACATGCTTGCTGTTCATGACATTTGTTTTGTCAGCAAATCTGAGGTTACTTAGGTGTTTCCATCGATCATTCCTTTGTCATTCCATTCTAAGTTCCAGGAGATCATCTCAAGGTAGGCTGTGAGGAGTTTGGTGAGCTGGTATCACCTTATCTCTCCTTTTTCTGATTGAAAGTCTTTATGTAGCCTGATGAAGGAGTTGTTGTGTGGTTAGACATGTTGCAGTACTCTGACATATATGGGGTCTACACCTTGTTATATTATTGCATCAATGACTTTTGGGATTTTTACTCAATAGAAAGATTTCTTAAAGTCCACACATGCTACAGCTCGTGGCATTCTAAATTTTGCTGAGTTCACTTTTTGTTGGTTGATTGAATTGAGATGGTCGATGGTTGGGTAGGATCATCTGACAGCTGCTTGTTCTCGTGGTTGGTTTCCATTTAGCGTTTTGTTAATTCAATTGATGATCACCTCAGTGAAGAGCTTGTACATACTATTGACTAGGCTTATTGGCCTTTAGTTGTTGAGGTCTTTTGAGCTTCCTTTTTTGTATAACAAAATAATGATTGCAGTGTCCCACACGTCGAGGACTTTACTTAGGCATTACTGGAATAGAATAGCTACGTTCCCAGTGATAACTTTCAAGCTTTTTTCAATGCGATCGTGAATAAAAATCGAAGAGAAATGAGAGAATTCATCGCAAACAAGCAAGCAAATATAAAAATTTGCTTGTTACTGCTCCAATAATATTTTCGTCTACTTTAAATAGACGATCAAACGAGTATTTTTCCATTTATAAATGTTATGCATCATCCTCGGCTGAAGTCTTTTAGCGTCAGTTGTTGGACATGGACCTGTCCAAGGATTCGTCAGTCTTCTCTATCTTTGTCGTTGTGGAGCCAATAATTTCCTAACTTCTATAATTCGTCACGTCATCTTATATTTTGCCACTGTTCCACATACGTGATGTCTTGCAGTTGTCTTACATTCTTGCAATATGACCTGCCCATTGCCATTTGAGTTTTCTAATGGATTCCATAATATCACTGATTCCTGTTTTTTTCCTCTAATATGGTGTGCTCTCTTGTGATCCCTCCATGTGATGCTGATTATGATTCTTTCATGTTCACGTTGCATGGTTCTGTTTGAAATTCCATGCTTCAGCTTCATAGGTGACTATTGGGAGAATGCATTGGTTGTAGATCTTTCTTTTTAAATCTAATGAAATTTTCTTGTTCTTAAAAGTTGAGCTAGCTCTGCCAAAGGCTTGAGAATTATTCTTCGCTTGATTCCTTCTTCTTTTGTGGGTTTCGTTGAGATTCCTTGTCCTAAGCAGGTGTAGTGGTCAGCTTTTTACAGGTTTTTCGATCTGGATTTGTCCTCAACATGTTTGATGTGCATGACATTTGTGTTCATGTGTACTTTCTTGCTCTCTTCTTTCAGTTCGTCTGGCATTACATGGAGATCGTGAAAGTTTTCCCCCAAAAGGACGGTGTCATCAGCAAACCTAAGGTTTCTCAAGTATTCTGATTCTTTTATTATCCCAGTCTAGATTTCGGAAGATCATCTCAAGGCTGGCTGTGAAGAGTTCGGGTGAGCCTGTATATCCTTGCCTTACTCCCTTTTTTAGCTGAGGGAGCTCAGAGTTTCTATGTAGCCTTTTAAAATAACTGCTGTGTCGATATATATGTTGCAAGACTCTGACATACGACTTATTGCATGATATTTAGGGGATTTTCATTCTTAGTCGATGTGAACGGTATTTCATAACCTACTGCTTTCTCTTTTAGCTGATGTACTGAATGGAGATGGTCAATGGTTGAGTAGCTTTCTCTGTAGCCTGTTCTCATGGTTGGTTTTACTCTAGCGTTTTGGTGATTCGGGGTAAGTTCTGGGAATTTTTTCAGCCGGTTACTCGTAATTTGTATATCCTCTTTGCTGTCTAGTGTCCTTCGTTTGGAGGAATAGGGGTGTTTGTAGAATTCTTGAGCGCGTTCGACAATTCGACCTCCATCCGTTGTTAGGTTTTCATTTTCTTCGAACACACTACTTATTTGCGTTTTCTCTGTACTGAGAGCATTTTTAATAGATTAGAACCTCTTAGATTTTCGATGACAGCTGATGTGTATCTTTTATAAAACCTTCTCTTCGTTTCTTTTCGGTGGTTTTGTTCAACTCGGTTGCTTCAATCTTTCCTTTTGTTTTTCATGAGATTCTTTTCTTCTGAGAGATTACTGATGGTTTGCTTTCTTTTTGGCTTAAACATATTGGTGGCTTCTATGGCAGAGGTTGTTATTTTGTTGTTGAGCTCGTCAATGTTCTTTTCTGGTTCAGTGAGAAGTTCATACATGTTTTTCAGTTTCAGCTTCAGTTTAGGCTCGAGTGAGATCCTTTGATACGGTAAGTGGTTGCAATTTTATGCAGAACATTTTCCTGCGTTCTTTTTTTATATTAATTTCAAGTTTACATCTTAACATTCAGTGGTCGCTTCCTAGATTGACTTGATCCAGGACCTGAGCATTGAAGTCACCAATGATGATGCTGAAGTATGCTTTGGTATCTTAGAGTACTGAGTTCAAGTTATCGTAGAAGTCTATCTCTTCTTTTGTTGACAGTGAAGTGGGAGCTTTGACTATTTTCTGGTATCCTGGGGCAGGGAGTTTGTCAACCTAGGATTCTATTTCCTCTTTGGTTGAATGTGAAGTGGGAGAGTAGACGTGAATGATGTTCAGTGCGTACCTCTTTGAGAGTAGTACAGTGACACTGACTGCACGGTCAGGGACAGCTTTGAATCCCATTGTCTTTGAGTTCTTTATAGATAAGAAAGCCAACTCAGCTTTGCTTTACATTTACTTTTCCATGGAAATAAAGAAGATGATGAAATCTTTAGCTGGACCTACTTCTCTCTGTGTCTTCTCATTTCACTAATACCAATAATGTCCCATTTCATGTTTTGGTGTTTTGGTAAACACCCTGGGAGCACATCACTCCCACCCAAAGCGAGTGATGCAGTTGGGTCTTTTGAAACCGATGTCCCAGCAAGAGTTGCCTGTCAATATATTTTTGATTGAGCAAACCTTTGGGAGTATTATGCCATGCCCTATGGTGCTGGCCCATGAAGTTTTGTATGAGTAATGTATTGCCTTTTTATCTAATTTTCGAATTGTGTACAACGTTGTTCTTTTTAAAGAAAAATCATATATACTCCCTAGCCAAAACAAAACAAAGTTTGTGGTGCAGTTATTGATAGGAACGGTCTTTTGCAAAGTGAGGGACCAAAATGATAAGGGCTGAGGATATTTGGGATATCTCAGGCAATGTACAGTATGGATAATTTCCCGCGAAAAGCCCAGCTGACAACTTCTTTTCAGCTTCAAAAAGAATCACCACTGGTGAGACACATCTTACTAATGTATTACTCTTTTGATGTAACTTTTGCTTTCTGTTCAACATGGGATTCCCCCCTCCCCTCGTCAAAACAAAACAAACTTCGTAGTATAGTTACAGATTGGGATAGTCATTTGCAGAGTAAGGGGCCCTAGTCTTATACACTATATTTTAAATACTCAATCTAATCATACATATATTGAACAGATAGTACATCTTTTCAATAGCTGGTTTTTCCCATAAATTGTAAAAATAAGGTCTCGTAATAATAACCCCAATAGACTAAGTATGGAAAATTTAAATCAGCCGGTGTTTTGGGAAATACAATGGAACATTAAAGAAAGCCCTAAAATTGTCACCCTTTGTTTTCCAAGTAATTGCTATTGGATAAAGTGATGACCAAGGAAAATAATCTGCTAGTCAATCGAAGTACAGCAAATAAGCCAGTGGTCAAAAGAGATACGGGAAAATGAATGCCACTGGATACGCAGGTAGGTATGAAAAGATAGATAGATAGATAGATAGATAGATATGAAAGGATAGAGAGATGGATAGATAGAAAGATAGATAGTTATTATCAGATAGATAGATAGATAGATAGATAGATAGATAGATAGATAGATAGATAGATAGATAGATAGATATGAACAGAGAGAGACATATAAATATGAACGGGTAGAGAAATAGATAGATATGAACAGATATGGAGATACAGAGATATGAACAGATAAAGAGATATAGATAGATCTGAACAGATAGAGGAATAAATGTATATGAACATCCGAGTAAGTAATGCACTTACCTTCCATAATCTTTCCAATGTACTCTTCTTCTTCTTTTGATGTAACCCAAAGAGGACTGCTGGATGTGGAACAACATATTTCATACTGTTCCTTAAATGTTGCGTTCACATTGTGAACAGTGTAGCGTATATTCGGGTTGAAATCACCGACACAACTGTATGCATTTTCACCATGAGATTCACAGGTATCTGCCGAAAATAAATTTTGTAAAACTCCAGTTAAATTTATTCTTAGATATTTTTTCTAGCTGAATAACAGCTTGTTAATGTGGTTTCCACATTAGAATTAAAGTTTGTTATTTTTTTTGGGGGGGGGGGTTGTTTGTTTTTTGATTGCATGCCGAGAAACGTTTAACTTATCAGACACGTATCCTGGGAGTGTGCTGGACTCATAAATCCTTCAATAGATTATCTCAGGAGTCGAATGTATGAGTTGTATTAATTGCTTTAAAAAGATACTGGCAATCTTCAATTGTCTCTATCATAATCATTACATCCAAGCAGTTCAGAAAGTTCTATTTTACCTCCATGAAAATTCGCAAGAAGAACAAATAACACTAATACATTGCCTAAAATGAAATTCTATTCTTGAAAATTTTTTGACTCAAATTTTCTGGGAAATTACTTTTTTTCTAGATCAATGAAATCAATACATATAAACGAATGAAATGATCAAAATGGTGAAATTAAAAACCGAAACTCGGAAAAATAAAAGCAATACTCATCTTTCCTCGAGCAAATTGGAAAAAGCAGACGATCGGGACCTGATCACATGACAAATGAGATGCCGTGATTAACAGTAAAACAGAGTTACCGTTCTTTGTATGAAAAAAGAATATACTAATCGTTCAAGTAGAACATTTTTTTAAAAACTCAGCAAAATATAATTGATTTTCTCCACAGCATATTCCATGGACAATAAGCATTGCCACTGTAAAAAAATCTTATTGGATTTTACTGGTTTTTACCTTCATTCCAACCTAATTTTACAGGTAAGATGAAGGGGGAAAAATCAAAATAAATGAATTAATGTGTTATATATACAATACTTCATCTACCAACAACAACAATAACAATTACAACGAAATATCCAGCAAAACACACAAAAAAAAACAAAAGAAGCAAAAGTTCAAGTTGGATGAAACAGGATTAACAACGATATTTCAACGGGAAGGTGTTTCTGAAGAGGGGTAAATCACTCCAAGGAAATTCATTTGTTCTTAATTTAAAATAATATTATTTCATTTTACCTACAGATACTTTGTGGCTTGGTGCTGGTCCGCGGCCCAGTGGTTGGGACCACTGAATTATTTGATTGTCGTTGTATTTTAGCAGTCATTCGCAATCAGTAGGAGCAAGCAATATAACTCGGTATTGATGGATAGGAGTTACCTCCCTTACAATAGTCGTACGTCTATCCTTCTAGTGGAAGTCTCTTTCCCTCTCAGTCTTTCTCTCTCTCTCAAAAGAATGTTTTATATATATATATAAATAGTTGGTTGTGGATTCGCTACACAAACTAGCTCATGCTCTACAATGTGGTACAAATCAGGTAAGCAGTATATACTCGCCACGATTCTCTATCATGGGCATCATGGAGCCAGTATTTCCTGAATTTGTCAAGTTCATCTCTACATCTTGTGTTCTGTTGGCCCCAATTTCTCATGTGATCTCTGGGGATCCAGGTTGTGAGTTCTGATGTTCATCAGTTGACTTTTATTCTTGCAACATGGCCTACCCATTGCCATTTTAGTTTTTAAAAACTTCCTATGATTCCCCGGACTCCCGTTTTCTGCCTTATGTACTGGGCTGTCTTTTGATCCCTCCATGTAAGGTTGTGCATGATTCTCTCCAGCACATGCTGCATGCTTCTCAGTTTGTAGATCTGTCTCCTGGTTAGGTTCCATGTTTCAGCTCCATAAGTGACTATTGGGAGAATGCAATGGTTGTATACTCTTCTTTACAGGATTATGGTTTTTTTAAAGTAGAGCTTGCTCTGCCGAAGGCTTGCAATCCCAGGGTGATTCTTTGCTTGATTTCCTCCTCTTTTGAGGATCTCATGGAGATTAGTTGTCCCATGTATGTATACATATAATTATAAATATATACATATATATATATATATATATATATATATATATATATATATATATATATATATATATATATACATATACATATATACATATATATATATATATATACATATACATCTATATATACACATATACATCTATATATACACATATACATCTATATATATATATATATATATATACGCATATACATACATATTTACATACATATATATACATATATATATATATATATACATATATATATGTACATATATATATATATATATATACGCATATACATATATATATACATATATACATATATATATATATATATATATATACATATATGTGTATATATATATATATATATATATATATATATATATATACATATATATTTACATACATATATATATACATATATATATATATATGTGTATGTGTATGTGTGTGCATGTATTGATGTGGATCATGATTTATCCGACAGCATAAGAGTGAAATGACTATTCATTCAGAAGACTTTGTTGTGTGCCAGTGAGATTTTTTCTAGTTTATTTGGACATTCTGCTAGTTCACTCTAGATTTTTTAGAAAAAAAACTGATGAAGATATTAGAAGTTGTCTGTTATATAGTGTCGATGTCTGTTTGTAGACAGATTTAGTGATCTCTGGATCAGGTAGTGCAAAAAAAGCATATACTCTGGATCAGTGGAAGAGGCAGACAAGGGATATTGCTAAGGAAAAATCTGTTCAGAATGATCAACTGACCTGAGATATCCTCTGGCATAGACACTGGAATGAGAACAATTTACCCCCTACCGATTGAACAAAGGGTATGGTTAAAAATCCCTACGGGTTTCAAATTACGAAAGACATCTGATATAGGTTGGGGGATACAACCAATGATATGTTGTGACTAAAGATTATACAGCCTATGCATCCTCCCGAATAGTGACTTATGGAGCTGAAACATGAAACTTAACCAAGAGACATATCTGCAAACTGAGAAGCATGCAACGTGCGCATGAGAGAATCATTCTCAACCTCACAGGGAGAGATCACAAGACAGCACAATATATTAGAAAGAAAATGGGGGTCAGAGACATCATAGAATCCATTAGAAAACTAAAATGGCAATGGGCTGGTCATGTTGCGAGAATGAGAGACAACCGATGAGCATCACGACTCTCAACATGGATCCCCAGAAACCACATGCGAAACCGAGGCCAACAAAAAAACAAAATGGAGAGATGAACTAGACCAATTCAGAATATACTGGCTCCGCAATGCCCATAATGGAGAAATATGGCGGATCCTGGCAAAGGTCTATGTCCAACGATGGATGTTAAAAGACTGATGATGATGATGATGATGATGATGATGATGATGATGATGATGATGATGATAATTCCCTATCTCAGAAATTCAGACAAAATTTATTAAATGGAAAATGAGATTTTGACTCACAAATGCAAATTACTTACGAATCGAAAATGCTGGTTGGAGGCAAAAAATTAAAAGAAAAATTGGTAGCCAGCCAGTCTGCAGCCTGCAATTGAAAAAACATGAAATATATACTCTTAATGACAGGAAAACTTCACATTCAGACAACTTAATACATAATCCACTGAAACAGATACTCACACATTCATGCACAACTTGCGCACACACACTTACACATACATACTAGGAGTGATTGACAAGAGTTACACAGTTATGAATTAAAAATCAATAGAGAGAGAAATCAAATTGAATTACGATTCAAGAAAAAAAATTTTTTAATTATAATTAAAAACAGGAAGGCTCTGTCACATTGTTTCAGTGATGAATGAAATTCTTAATTTGTGTTTTTGTTAATTAGGAAAGATTTTTCAAAATAAATTGATAATGATAAATCAAGAAAAAAATGAAATTGAATTATCAAATTAAATTTCTACAAATCTTTTGTGGTGGGGAATTTATCAGTGATCACCAATGTCCATTTTTGGAAGCATTCAGAGAGGACTGGTACAATAGTGCCCACAGTTCCGACTAAATTAACAATATTTTGAATGATTACACAGAAAATTTGAAGTTCATAATTGTTTTATTTTTTTCTGTTCCAGACAACTAAAACCTGAGAGTCAGCAACTGTCAAGAAAATGGAAAATATTGCCCATCATACAGTCACCTGCTACCTTGATATCAAGGGCTTATCATCTAAGCAAATCTGTGGGGTCATGGTAGTGAAACTAGAGAAGGATGGCCTTTCATACATTAAAAAGTGAAGAGTTGAATTGCTGACCAGTACTATTGTAATGAGTTTGATCCTCACAGGGCACCTCATTATTGTGGCCTTGTCTCAAACTAAGCTTTATACACTGTAAATACTGAAGCAGAATATACTTAATATTTACCAATTTAACTTGGTCTGACAAAATCACTTCTTTCACAATTCTACTTTAAAATATATGCATATATTCTTTCCATTTCCTTTTGTACATTTTCATGATCACACCAAGTTTATGAGTGGTGTTGATGGTGACGAAGTGACAGCAAATCTCATCAAATCTTGTGTTTGTTAGTGACACTAACACTATTGTGACCTGGTCAATCAGGATTTTACCAAAAATATTTCCTCATATCCTGCCTCTAGTGTTTTTTTTCCTAGTGCTCCAATTACTATGGGTATAACCCTGATATTTCCACAGCTCCTTCAGTTCTCAAGCAAAGTCCCAGTATATTTCTATTTTTTCAGCTTCTTTTATCTTCAACTTGTGATGTGTCGTCACAGCCACATCTATGTATTTCAAAGACTTTCTTTTGCTTATTTATTATGCTCAAATCAAGTCTTCATGTTTTGATGGATGATTGGTGTGGATTTCAATATACCAGAGTATTTTACTTTTTTTAAATCAACCTCTGCTTTCTGTTCATGCCATTTGTTTAAATGGTCGGACCCAATATATTTAAGAAAATGCCCAGTATATTGATGTCTGAATTCTGTCATACATTTGTTAAAAAAAAATCTATTCCTTGCAGATAAGTTTCAGTTTAATTATGAAGACCAGTAAATATAAGTGAGCAATCAGTGAAATATTGAGTTGAAAACTATTCAAATGAAGACAGTAGTGTATGAAATAATGGAAATTTTAATAAACTTTGAGAAACAACTTAATAACTGAAAAATAGATCAACTTAAATATTGTGTCAAAAACAACACAGATAAAACAATATAACAAAGAATCTATGGAATAATGGAAATACTTCATCTTAGAACTTTAAAAAACACCATAATGGCTAAAGAATAGATCAACCATAAAAAAATATTGTGTCAACAACAACACAGATGAAATAATATAACAAAGAATCTATGGAATAATGGAAATACTTCATCTTAGAACTTTAAAAAACACCATAATGGCTAAAGAATAAATCAACCATAAAAAAATATTGTGTTAACAACAACACATATGAGACAATATAACAAAGAATCTATGGAATAATGGAAATACTTCATCTCAGGACTTTGAAAAACACCATAATGGCTGAAGAATACATCAACCATAAAAAAATATTGTGTTAACAACAACACAGATGAAACAATATAACAAAGAATCTATGGAATAATGGAAATACTTTATCTCAGGACTATAAAAAACACCATAATGGCTGAAGAATAGATCAACCATAAAAAATATTGTGTCAACAACACAGATGAAACAATATAACAAAGAATCTATGGAATAATGGAAATACTTCATCTCAGAACTTTAAAAAACACCATAATGGCTAAAGAATAGATCAACCCTAAAAAATATTGTGTTAACAACAACACAGATGAAACAATATAACAAAGAATCTATTGAATAATGGAAATACTTCATCTCAGAACTTTAAAAAACACCATAATGGCTAAAGAATAGATCAACCATAAAAAAATATTGTGTCAACAACAACACAGATGAAATAATATAACAAAGAATCTATGGAATAATGGAAATACTTCATCTCAGAACTTTAAAAAACACCATAATGGCTGAAGAATAGATCAACCATAAGAAAATATTGTGTTAACAACAACACAGATGAAACAATATAACAAAGAATCTATGGAATAATGGAAATACTTCATCTCAGAACTTTAAAAAACACCATAATGGCTAAAGAATAGATCAACCATAAAAAAATATTGTGTTAACAACAACACAGATGAAACAATATAACAAAGAATCTATGGAATAATGGAAATACTTCATCTCAGAACTTTGAAAAACACCATAATGGCTGAATAATAAATCAACCATAAAAGAATATTGTGTCAACAACAACACAGATGGAACAATATAACAAAGAATCTATGGAATAATGAAATACTTCATCTCAGAACATTAAAAAACACCATAATGGCTGAAGAATAGATCAACCATAAAAAATATTGTGTTAACAACAACACAGATGAAACAATATAACAAAGAATCTATGGAATAATGGAAATACTTCATGTCAGAACTTTAAAAAACACCATAATGGCTGGAGAATAAATCAACCATAAAAAAATATTGTGTTAACAACAACACAGATGAAACAATATAACAAAGAATCTATGGAATAATGGAAATACTTCATCTCAGAACTTTGAAAAACACCATAATGGCTGAATAATAAATCAACCATAAGAAAATATTGTGTCAACAACAACACAGATGAAACAATATAACAAAGAATCTATTGAATAATGGAAATACTTCATCTCAGAACTTTAAAAAACACCATAATGGCTGAAGAGTAGATCAACCATAAGAAAATATTGTGTTAACAACAACACAGATGAAACAATATAACAAAGAATCTATGGAATAATGGAAATACTTCATCTCAGAACTTTAAAAAACACCATAATGGCTGAAGAATAAATCAACCATAAAAGAATATTGTGTCAACAACAACACAGATGAAACAATATAACAAAGAATCTATTGAATAATGGAAATACTTCATCTCAGAACTTTGAAAAACACCATAATGGCTGAAGAATAAATCAACCATAAAAAAATATTGTGTTAACAACAACACAGATTAAACAATATAACAAAGAATCTATGGAATAATGGAAATACTTCATCTCAGAACTTTGAAAAACACCATAATGGCTGAAGAATAAATCAACCATAAAAAAATATTGTGTTAACAACAACACAGATGAAACAATATAACAAAGAATCTATTGAATAATGGAAATACTTCATCTCAGAACTTTGAAAAACACCATAATGGCTGAAGAATAGATCAACCATAAAAAAATATTGTGTTAACAACAACACATATGAAACAATATGACAAAGAATCTATGGAATAATGGAAATACTTCATCTCAGAACTTTGAAAAACACCATAATGGCTGAAGAATAAATCAACCATAAAAAAATTTTGTGTTAACAACAACACAGATTAAACAATATAACAAAGAATCTATGGAATAATGGAAATACTTCATCTCAGAACTTTGAAAAACACCATAATGGCTGAAGAATAAATCAACCATAAAAAAATATTGTGTTTACAACAACACAGATGAAACAATATAACAAAGAATCTATGGAATAATGGAAATACTTCATCTCAGAACTTTAAAAAACACCATAATGGCTAAAGAATAGATCAACCCTAAAAAATATTGTGTTAACAACAACACAGATGAAACAATATAACAAAGAATCTATGGAATAATGGAAATACTTCATCTCAGAACATTAAAAAACACCATAATGGCTGAAGAATAGATCAACCATAAAAAAATATTGTGTTAACAACAACACAGATGAAACAATATAACAAAGAATCTATGGAATAATGGAAATACTTCATCTCAGAACTTTGAAAAACACCATAATGGCTGAAGAATAGATCAACCATAAAAAAATATTGTGTTAACAACAACACAGATGAAACAATATAACAAAGAATCTATGGAATAATGGAAATACTTTATCTCAGGACTATAAAAAACACCATAATGGCTGAAGAATAGATCAACCATAAAAAATATTGTGTCAACAACACAGATGAAACAATATAACAAAGAATCTATGGAATAATGGAAATACTTCATCTCAGAACTTTAAAAAACACCATAATGGCTAAAGAATAGATCAACCCTAAAAGATATTGTGTTAACAACAACACAGATGAAACAATATAACAAAGAATCTATGGAATAATGGAAATACTTCATCTCAGAACATTAAAAAACACCATAATGGCTGAAGAATAGATCAACCATAAAAAAATATTGTGTTAACAACAACACAGATGAAACAATATAACAAAGAATCTATGGAATAATGGAAATACTTCATCTCAGGACTATAAAAAACACCATAATGGCTGAAGAATACATCAACCATAAAAAATATTGTGTCAACAACACAGATGAAACAATATAACAAAGAATCTATGGAATAATGGAAATACTTCATCTCAGAACATTAAAAAACACCATAATGGCTGAAGAATAGATCAACCATAAAAAAATATTGTGTTAACAACAACACAGATGAAACAATATGACAAAGAATCTATGGAATAATGGAAATACTTCATCTCAGAACTTTGAAAAACACCATAATGGCTGAAGAATAAATCAACCATAAAAAAATATTGTGTTAACAACAACACAGATTAAACAATATAACAAAGAATCTATGGAATAATGGAAATACTTCATCTCAGAACTTTGAAAAACACCATAATGGCTGAAGAATAAATCAACCATAAAAAAATATTGTGTTAACAACAACACAGATTAAACAATATAACAAAGAATCTATGGAATAATGGAAATACTTCATCTCAGAACTTTGAAAAACACCATAATGGCTGAAGAATAAATCAACCATAAAAAAATATTGTGTTAACAACAACACAGATGAAACAATATAACAAAAAATCTATGGAATAATGGAAATACTTCATCTCAGAACTTTGAAAAACACCATAATGGCTGAAGAATAGATCAACCATAAAAAAATATTGTGTTAACAACAACACATATGAAACAATATGACAAAGAATCTATGGAATAATGGAAATACTTCATCTCAGAACTTTGAAAAACACCATAATGGCTGAAGAATAAATCAACCATAAAAAAATATTGTGTTAACAACAACACAGATTAAACAATATAACAAAGAATCTATGGAATAATGGAAATACTTCATCTCAGAACTTTGAAAAACACCATAATGGCTGAAGAATAAATCAACCATAAAAAAATATTGTGTTAACAACAACACATATGAAACAATATGACAAAGAATCTATGGAATAATGGAAATACTTCATCTCAGAACTTTGAAAAACACCATAATGGCTGAAGAATAAATCAACCATAAAAAAATATTGTGTTAACAACAACACAGATGAAATAATATAACAAAGAATCTATTGAATAATGGAAATACTTCATCTCAGAACTTTAAAAAACACCATAATGGCTGAAGAATAGATCAACCATAAAAAAATATTGTGTTAACAACAACACAGATGAAACAATATAACAAAGAATCTATGGAATAATGGAAATACTTCATCTCAGAACTTTGAAAAACACCATAATGGCTGAAGAATAGATCAACCATAAAAAAATATTGTGTTAACAACAACACAGATTAAACAATATAACAAAGAATCTATGGAATAATGGAAATACTTCATCTCAGAACTTTGAAAAACACCATAATGGCTGAAGAATAAATCAACCATAAAAAAATATTGTGTTAACAACAACACAGATGAAACAATATAACAAAGAATCTATTGAATAATGGAAATACTTCATCTCAGAACTTTGAAAAACACCATAATGGCTGAAGAATAGATCAACCATAAAAAAATATTGTGTTAACAACAACACATATGAAACAATATGACAAAGAATCTATGGAATAATGGAAATACTTCATCTCAGAACTTTGAAAAACACCATAATGGCTGAAGAATAAATCAACCATAAAAAAATTTTGTGTTAACAACAACACAGATTAAACAATATAACAAAGAATCTATGGAATAATGGAAATACTTCATCTCAGAACTTTGAAAAACACCATAATGGCTGAAGAATAAATCAACCATAAAAAAATATTGTGTTTACAACAACACAGATGAAACAATATAACAAAGAATCTATGGAATAATGGAAATACTTCATCTCAGAACTTTAAAAAACACCATAATGGCTAAAGAATAGATCAACCCTAAAAAATATTGTGTTAACAACAACACAGATGAAACAATATAACAAAGAATCTATGGAATAATGGAAATACTTTATCTCAGGACTATAAAAAACACCATAATGGCTGAAGAATAGATCAACCATAAAAAATATTGTGTCAACAACACAGATGAAACAATATAACAAAGAATCTATGGAATAATGGAAATACTTCATCTCAGAACTTCAAAAAACACCATAATGGCTAAAGAATAGATCAACCATAAAAAAATATTGTGTTAACAACAACACAGATGAAACAATATAACAAAGAATCTATTGAATAATGGAAATACTTCATCTCAGAACTTTAAAAAACACCATAATGGCTGAAGAATAGATCAACCATAAAAAAATATTGTATTAACAACAACACAGATGAAACAATATAACAAAGAATCTATTGAATAATGGAAATACTTCATCTCAGAACTTTAAAAAACACCATAATGGCTGAAGAATAGATCAACAATAGAAAAATATTGTGTTAACAACAACACAGAAGAAACAATATAACAAAGAATCTATGGAATAATGGAAATACTTCATCTCAGAACTTTGAAAAACACCATAATGGCTAAAGAATAGATCAACCATAAAAAAATATTGTGTTAACAACAACACAGATGAAACAATATAACAAAAAATCTATTGAATAATGGAAATACTTCATCTCAGAACTTTAAAAAACACCATAATGGCTGAAGAATAGATCAACCATAAAAAAATATTGTGTTAACAACAACACAGATGAAACAATATAACAAAGAATCTATTGAATAATGGAAATACTTCATCTCAGAACTTTGAAAAACACCATAATGGCTAAAGAATAGATCAACCATAAAAAAATATTGTGTTAACAACAACACAGATGAAACAATATAACAAAGAATCTATGGAATAATGGAAATACTTCATCTCAGAACTTTGAAAAACACCATAATGGCTAAAGAATAGATCAACCATAAAAAAATATTGTGTTAACAACAACGCAGATGAAACAATATAATAAAGAATCTATGGAATAATGGAAATACTTCATCTCAGAACTTTGAAAAACACCATAATGGCTGAAGAATAGATCAACCATAAAAAAATATTGTGTTAACAACAACGCAGATGAAACAATATAACAAAGAATCTATTGAATAATGGAAATACTTCATCTCAGAACTTTAAAAAACACCATAATGGCTGGAGAATAGATCAACCATAAGAAAATATTGTGTCAACAACACAGATGAAACAATATAACAAAGAATCTATGGAATAATGGAAATACTTCATGTCAGAACTTTAAAAAACACCATAATGGCTGAAAAATAGATCAACAATAAAAAAATATTGTGTCAACAACACAGATGAAACAATATAACAAAGAATCTATGGAATAATGGAAATACTTACTCAGAACTTTAAAAAACACCATAATGGCTGAAGAGTAGATCAACCATAAAAAAAATATTGTGTTAACAACAACACAGATGGAACAATATAACAAAGAATCCATGGAATAATGGAAATACTTCATCTCAGGACTTTAAAAAACATCATAATGGCTGAAGAATAGATCAACCATAAAAAAAATATTGTGTTAACAACAACACAGATGAAACAATATAACAAAGAATCGATGGAATAATGGAAATACTTCATCTCAGGACTTTAAAAAACACCATAATGGCTGAAGAGTAGATCAACCATAAGAAAATATTGTATTAACAACAACACAGATGAAACAATATAACAAAGAATCTATTGAATAATTGAAATACTTCATCTCAAGACTTTAAAAAACACCATAATGGCTGAAGAGTAGATCAACCATAAGAAAATATTGTGTTAACAACAACACAGATGAAACAATATAACAAAGAATCTATGGAATAATGGAAATACTTCATCTCAGAACTTTAAAAAATACCATAATGGCTAAAGAATAGATCAACCATAAAAGAATATTGTGTCAAAAACAACACAGATGAAACAATATAACTAAGAATCTATGGAATAATGGGAATACTTCATGTCAGAACTTTAAAAAACACCATAATGGCTAAAGAATAGATCAACCATAAAAAAATATTGTGTTAACAACAACACAGATGAAACAATATAACAAAGAATCTAAGGAATAATGAAAATACTTCATCTCAGAACTTTAAAAAACACCATAATGGCCGAAGAATAGATCAACCATAAAAGAATATTGTGTCAACAACAACACAGAAAAAACCATATAACAAAGAATCTGTGGAATAATGAAAATACTTCATCTCAGAACTTTAAAAAACACCATAATGGCTGAAGAATAGATCAACCATAAGAAAATATTGTGTCAACAACAACACAGATGAAACAATATAACAAAGAATCTATGGAATAATGGAAATACTTCATCTCGGGACTTTAAAAAACACCATAATGGCTGAAGAATAAATCAACCATAAAAAAATATTGTGTTAACAACAACACAGATGAAACAATATAACAAAGAATCTAAGGAATAATGGAAATACTTCATCTCAGAACTTTGAAAAACACCATAATGGCTGAAGAATAGATCAACCATAAGAAAATATTGTGTCAACAACAACACAGATAGAAAATACTACAAAGAATCTATAATCCATGGAAATATGAAACATCACAGGACTTCAGAAAACAATCTTAAGGATTACTAATACTCTTTTGAAACACAGCATTAGAATATTCTGCATTAATTTCGATCAATTAAGATGAAAATATGGATCAAATGTTGGATTCCAGCCCTAAAATGTATTCAAGTTAAATTTTCAGGTTGCACAATAAGCAAATCTCAAATAAATTGATAATTTTTAGAATTTTGTGATCTTTTTTTCCCATAATATTCGTATATGTCATTACAGGTGTCTCAATTCTACATTTCATCTTTGTTTAGATTAAATCAAATCCAATTTTGATCACAGTGTTGTCTGAAATTTTGGGCATTTGACTTGAATCAAATTTGGTGCATGGATTCTACATTTGATGCAAAAGTGAATAGTTGTTAAAATAGATACTAACAGTAAAATATGAATGATCAACTAATTGCTATAGTGGAAAACTTATCTTAAAAGTATAAATGTTTTGCCTTTGCAGATCTATAGTTCAATATAAAAAGAATCAAATTCATAGTAAAAATCCAATAAAATTTAAAAAAAAAACAACCCATACCTTGGAAAGATTACCATCTTGCAAGCCAGGATGTGATATCTGACGTTTACAAACCTTGAAATCATATTTATAGTCAAACTGTACAAATAATTCCGATATACATGCACATACATTCAATAATGTAAACAAGCAATTTACGCTTACATATAAACCTATTTGAATATACTACAAATACGTCAAAATACATTTATATACATATATATGCAATAGACACACATATATATATATATATATATGAATGTCATTAGGTTATGATAAATATATATATATATATATATATATGAGAGGGTGGAAGGGTAAGAGAGATAATGTTTTCAAAATAATGTTTGCATACATTCACAATAATGTTTTTTGTTTTCCTTTGACTCAAATTGACCTGAATTCTTGCTATCATTCTCTTGTTTTTGTTTTGATGTAAATTCCTAAAAGGCATCAACAAAATGGTTTTCATTTCTGATCAAGACAATGGCTGATCAATAAGCAAAGTAGATAGATAGATATGAACAGACTGGGATAGTTAGAGAGATAGGTAGATATTAACAGACAGATAAATAGATAGATATGAACAGATGGATAGATAGGTTGATGGATATGAAGAGACTGAAATAGACAGAAGAATAGATATGAACAGACTGAGATAGATAGGGAGATAGATGAATAGATTGGGATTCGATATAGAACGGAAATGAGTCTCATTGATCAAATGATTTATTGACAAATATTCCGTCCTCGATTTTGACATCCAAATCAAGGAGCTTTGCTTGTATTCTATTACATTCACACTTTAATTCAAAGCTTAGGGTATATAGTACTAATTCTCTGAATTTTTTCGAATTCTCCTCATTCATTGTGGGGATATGAGTTGTCAATAAAATCCAACCTAAAAATGAACAAGCTTGCTTTATATCAGTTCCAATCAAAGATGACACGAATATACATTCATGTCTATGTAAATACAAATTTGCCCAATAAGGGGCAGGATCAATTCCCATAGGGTCCCCTATGATCTGATGAAATATTTTATTACCTATTTTAAAGTAACACTCTCCAATAAGATGACCAACAAATGCCTTAAGGCATAATACATAAGTAAGTCTTGCTTTTTTTTTGTTTTACACCAGAAAGCTTTAGGAGTTTGTAAACCCAATATATTTACTATTTCCTCTTGCAAATGCCACGTCCGCTACTTCATTTAATTCTTAACAAGATCTTTATGGGGAATTTTTGTATGAAGAGTTCTAAAATCATAGACTGAAAAAGATTTAGCCCCTTTGCGAATATTTATGATATCCATTTTTTTTTAGGGGTATAGAATTATTTACTAACCTAAAGAGACTTAAATCACTATAGATTTTACTTTCAATTTTTGAATTTGAGCATATATCAAATAAAAAATCTTTAGAGACAACTTTGTTAAGAGCTTTAGTGCTACAAACTCTAGAGATTACTATAAAGCAAACACCTATTGAATTTTCTACCCGTTTTAGGTATCCAATACATAATTGGCAACTATTGCATTTTTTCCTCTCACATCTTAACTTTTTACATAATACAATACTATTAAATAATATATCATCAGGTTCACATACAATGCATGCATATATATATATATAGTCTATAAAGCTTTACAGCTTTGAACACTAAACATATTATATACTTTTAAAAATTTTTACAATGTAACAATGATGCTGAACTGCAACCTTTCCATTCCCATTGTTTTAGGTGACCATGGACATGAATTTCTCCTTCTCTCAGTGCTTATACCAATTTGGTAGAATCTTTTCAAGAATCTAGAATCTAGAATCTTTTCAAGAATCTTTTCAAGATTCTAGAATCTAGAATCTTTTCAAGAATCTAGAACTAGAATCTTTTCAAGAATCTAACCTCAAATTGACTATAAAACATGTTTCTCTCAGAGCAAAAACAATAACCCTAATCTAACCCTAATCCAAACACAAACATAAAGGCAAAACAAAGCCACAATTTAAATCCTACAGTTCACTTTGACATGCAAACAATTAAAACCAAAAGTGATCAAATGAATTCAGTTTTCAGAGAAGATAATCTTCACTTTGGTGTTTTTAAGAAATCATTTGCTTTCCACTGTTATCATATAGAGAGATTTCTTTCCCTGGGCAACACTGGGTATCTCAGCTAGTACATATATAAATATGATCATAATTTCAAGCAATCTAAAGAATTCAATTCCATGAAGAATCTTGTAAAGTTTCCCGTAGATGGCCTTGACAATTTTCATTGTTTTTTTTTTATTGTTTACATTTATGTGACTCAAATATAAAAAGAAAGAGAGAATAATTTTGATGTTTTGACAAATTCATCAATGATTTGACAGTTTTGACTTAAGCATTTCAAGTTTCAAGTATTGTTTTGAGTTTTAATCACCGCGAAAAGCTTGACAGGAGAAATTACGTTTTTTAACATTCTGAAAAAAATGGAAGGTACAGGGGCCAGAATAAGCAAATGCTGGGTCCTTTAACATTTGCTAAAAAAGGGGTCCAAAACTTTGAAAACACATTTAATTTTACTGGCAAAGTAATTACATTTTTTCCTGTTATACAGCCAGTTAATACGACAAATACGTCTAACATTTCAGTAATAGTTTTACTCAATTTTTATTTTGATCTTTGTACACCTGCTATGACTTTGAGTTTCCAATACTTTCATCTTTATGAGTCATAATGGAACAGATACTACGTTCTTGTTAACTAGTGTATAAAAAAAATAATAATTCCAATTAAGGGTGATGATTATATAACATCATAAATAACCAACATCCAACCATTCATATAATTATTTGTTACATAGTTAATTCAGCAGTGGAAGTTCATTGAAAAGTATGGAAAATAAAGTTCCAACAATGTTTTGTTATTCAACTCATCAAAAAAAATTCATTTTGTGTTTTGTCCTCTTAAAAGCACAATGTACTGAGGGTACTTTTAAGTACCACAATTTTGTCAATTGATTTGATACCTCTATGTACTCGTGTTGTTCTAGTAATGTTTCTTCATATTTCAATATCAAATATCTTCATATGGCTTTTATGGTAGAAAATATTTATTATTACAAAAAAATTTCCTAACTTGAAAAATCAAGACATGAATTGTAATTTGCTTCATCCTCTTCCATTACAAGTGTGCAAGTTTGTATGGGTGTTTGTGTATGTGTGTGTGCATACGTGTCCCTATCTATCTTTATCTATATAATATATATATATATATATATATATATATATATATATATATATATATATATATATATATATATTCCTTAATAATATATATATGTATATATATATATATATATATATATAAAACATACATATATATTCATATATATCTTTATAATATTTGTATATAAATCTTAATAATAATATATATATACATATATATATTTCTTAACAATATATATGTATTATATAAATATCTTAATAATATTTGTATGTATATGTCTTAATAATAGTATATATATATATACATAGATATATATATTTCTTAACAATATACATATTCTTAATGATATATATTTATTTCCAGCTCTGCTCTAAAACAACTTAACTTCATGAGTAAAAAGTAGTATGTATTGAGCACTCTATGAAATAAATCCAATACATTTCAGAAGTGGCTTTATATTAATAATATATTATTATATTATGTTATACTGCTGACCTGATTCATACCACATGTACTGTATATATATATGTATATATATATATATATATATATATATATATATATATATATACATATACATATATATTTCTTAAATATACATGTATATATATATATATATATATATATATATATATATATATTTCTTAAATATACATGTATATATATATAATCTTTAATAATACATATATATTTCTTTTTAAAAAAATATATAGCTATATCTTAATGATAGATGTATATATATATATATCGAGAGACAGAGAGAGACAGAGAGAGATAGATAGATAGATAGATAGATAGATGTGTATATATATATATAAATATAAATATGAATATATATATAAATGTAAGAGATAAATAAGAAGTAAGGAAAAGCCACACTTATTATTTGATGTCTAATGATTTTGGATATTCTGTAAAAAGGATTTGTAGTAATAATTACATTTCTCATATGAGCTCACATCAAAGTTTCTTTTTACCAAATCCAGCAATTATCAAAAGAAAAAATAGATTTTGCTGATGCCTCGAGAAAACATCTTGTAATAAATCTATCTCTTGTATATGTGCTACATTGATTTGGCAACATTGACTGACTGCCAGAGTTTTAATTCTTTTCACAATAAATAAATACATTGTTCTAATTTGATCAAAGTTCATTTAATCTAAATAAGAATATTAAAAATCATTTTTTTATGATCAAAATTTTATTTAATCAAAGAGAAATTGAACATTTTTCACAAAAGTTTACGTGAATAAGTAGTTTTAACATTGTTTTGTACAGCAGCCAGGTTTCAAAAAGAGCTTCAAAAAAGTGACTAACCCCTTCTGACAGTAGAACAAGATGAAACCTATCTCAAATGAAAGGTATGAGTGTCTTCTAATGCAATATTGGGCTTGTACTTATCTTAAAGGTGTACAAACATACATTTTAACTCCTTTTCAATCAATGAGTTGTGGATTTATTCAAAATCATATTTTGATATATCTTTCTATTCTATTGCAGTGTAATTATTGTATTTCACTGTTCTACCAGGATATTTATCATAGAACAATACAAGCAATACATTATGAGGGCTAAATTACCATATATATGCTTTTGGATCAGCATTTTAACACTTTACAGACACTATTTAAGGATTCGTTGTCAATCATTCTCTATAAGATTATAATTTACTGAGCTGTTTTTTCAGGGGACCTATAAACATTGTGTCTAAGAGTAGGGACGCAGCTGATTAAGGGGATGGGGGTCAACTTGAAACCGTCCTCCGAGGCCCCCGAAAGCTTTATTAATAGTAGTTCACTCACTGCATTTTCTCTGACATATTACAATAACCAATCTCTCAAAAGGTCTCCTCAACCCTTGCTTTATCTTATCTAAGAAATTTGAAGCAATTCAGTAAAGGGTCGGCTGGTATGGACATTAGGTTTGTAGCACTTAAATCTTACCATGATTTGATTTTTGTGAAAACCTCTGACAGTTCAATAATGATTAAAATAAGTTTTAAAAGATCTTCCATCACGTTTTCAACAACATGACTTTTTGTACTTCTTTAAAAAAATGTACAAACATATAATTGAACCTCTTTCCTGGCAAGTCAGGGGTTGCATTGAAATTGCATATATAGTCCTGTTCTATCCCACAATAATGTTTGAATTTCACTGTTTTGCCTGAATCTCTATTATTGGACAATCCAAGCAAGACACTATAAGGGTTAAATCATTATATTGATGATTTCTTAAGAAGCATCTCATTCCCTCCATTTAATAGCTTCCTCATCCCAATATGGCAATATGAAAACAGGATAATGCTCTGCTAAATTGATCAAAAATTCTTTTCCAAGATTATCAAAATCCAGACTCTGTTTTGGCCTGGACAATCTCCAGACTTTGAACCTAGGAAAAAAACCTCTGAAAACTATCTGTTGGCCAAATCCAGTCCTAAGTACCATTCCATCTGGACCACTAATTTTGTTGAATATACAATGTTTCCAACAAACTTTTTTGTTTTCCTTATATATGTTCGATTCGCAGGATGAGTTTCACCATTCACCTGAAAACTTTTTCAAAGATGTATAAGTCAGTGTTAACTGATTGCAACTTGTCTTCAATTTGAGTATATTTTGTCTCCCTCATAAAGAATTTCATAGTTTTCATTTATTACTAATACCTAAAAGTTCATGTAGGTATATACACTTATAACGAAAAAGATTAAAGTAATTAAAAAAGAAGTTTCCATAACCTTCCATAGTCGTTGTTTCAACCTTTATTTGCCTTGGCCCGCATGACATAAAAACATTTCTAATCCGGCCCTCCGTAAAGTTTGCTAACCCTGCAATAAAATCTTTGTTGGGAATAATCAAGTCCAAACTGAGTTCACTAACTTTCAGCTGTCCTGTAAGAGTGGAGCAAGTTGGAACCTTCATTATTGAAGAAGATTTCAGAGAGTACGTTTAACAGAATCAGTAAATTGATAAATGTGAATAAACAATGCATTGATTATCAAATTGTGGTTGTCAGTAAACATTGATTTGGTTCTCATTAAAGTTTAATACAATAGATTCTGTTCCAACAAAATTGAAGAGTTTTGGGAAAGATTCCATCTTTTTTCTATTCTGTTGATGTATATACCTCAACAAGGACATTCAGATTTGAAATTCCTTGGCTATCAAGTAATTCTAAATAATTATATCATAAAGTATTAACCTGTGCATCAGTGTGTGTGTGGGGGGGTTTGCAATCCAAGAACTACTAATCACAGAACGGAGACAAATGCAGGTCTCAGATTTTTTTATAACTCAGAGCCTTGAGTAAAAATTCACAAAAACAAGTCTCAAGAAGAAAAAAAAATTGTGTTTTTTTCATATAGGATTTTCTTAAAAAGTATGAGAGTTAAATTAATTGAAATTAAACTATATATATTTTTTGAATCATCTTCTGGAAATGATTTTTCCATCATTTATTTGAATGTAGTCATATTAGAAACATGGTAAATATAATCAGCAGACCAATTTCAAAACACGATTGAGAAAATTATATTTTTTTTCATTCAATTTCCCATGCTTTCAATTTATTAGAACTTCAAATCTTCTGGAAATCTGTCAGTTTTTAGAGAGAAAATATTTAAAGTTTCATAAGAATGGTTTTTATTTACAATGTAGCTATAATTTTCACTTCCCATTCATCATAGGAGACCACTGACTTTCTTTAAGGAATCTAACCCTAAACTGACTATAAAACATATTTTTTCTCTGAGCAAAAACACTAACTCTACCTCAAACCCTAATCCCAAACCAAACGCAACAACTGAAAATACGGGTGCAGTCTGATTGACCTCTTTAGTATGCAAATCGCAAAAGTCAAAAGGGATCAAATGAATTCTCAGTTTCCGGAAAAATCATTTTTTCAAATTTCAAGAGGAGAGTTTCTAATGGAATCTCTGTAAAATGTCTTTAGCATCCCAGTATTGTCAGATTTAGACTGTTTTTTTCCAGGCAACACCAGGTACCTCAGCTAGTATACATATCATACATAGTTTCAATCAATGTAAAGAATTTAAATCTATGAAGAATTTATGAGGTTTTAAGTTGATAGCCTTGACAGCTTTTAAATGTTTAAATGCAACTCAAATGAAAAGAGAGAAAAAGGTTGATGTTTTGACAAATTCATCAATGATTTGGAAATACCAACTGAGTTTTGACTCCAACATTCCAAGTTTGTAGCATTGTTTTGAGTTTTGATCATCACAAAGAGAAAACAGAAATTACTTTTTTTTTGTTTCAATTGACGCTGACTAGTTTTTACTTTTGGTTGTTTTCAAGCATTTTTTGTTTGTTTTTTTTTTCAAATGATTTAGAAAAATAGAAAAATACTGATAAGATTTAAAGGTCCCAGGGCCAGATCAAGCCTGTGTTGGGCTGGTAGCTTATGTTAAAGGGCTCTAAATTCAACAGAACAGACATAAGGATAGAAACATCATTTTTTTCCAACTTGCGCAGTGGAGAAATTAAATTTTTTCATTTGTTATACAGCCAAGTAATACAATAAGTATGTCTGACCTTTCAGTGAATAGTATCACTTTGTTTTCATCTTGTTCTTTGTGTATTGGCTATGACTCCAATTCCAATTCAAAATACTTCTGTACCTACGTGATATTTATCAAATAGACACAACACTCTCAATCATTATTGTGCTAAAATAATAACCCTAATAAAAGGTGATAATTGGCTAAAATCTAAACATTAAGTACCCCCATCAATTATAAAAGATGAGAGCTATATAGCATTATTGTAACAAAGTTAGTGTAGAATCATAGAATCAAAATTGATAGATTGTGAGCATTTAGCGAGGATCCACAGAAAATGTGGAACATATGATACCTTTGTGAAATAGTTAATCAAGCCATGAAAGGTCCTGGAAAAGTATGGGAAATCCAGTTCTGACATTTTCTTCTTTATTTTATCTAAATCAAATCTTTTTTTGTATTATCATCTTATACTTTTCATGTACTAAGGGCAGAGCTATCTTTAGAATATTTGAGGCCCCTGGGCAAAGCAATGTACTGCAGCCATTCATCACAACATTAAAATCAATTTTTTAATTTTCAAATTAAATTTCAGGGCCCCATAATTGCAGGGTTCCTGAGCAACTATCCAGCATGCCCACACGATGAGACGGCTCTGTCTAAAAATACTTGTAAGTACTACATATTTTCTTGATTAATCTGAGACCTGAATGTCCTAGCCGTCAAATTTTTATTTTCCAATCAAAATTTTTCCCTACATATTTCTTTATCATTCAATGTTAGTTATCTTTATATGGCTTTTAAACATAATAGATATAAATACATAATAATAGAATAATCATAAATTTAAAAAATCAGGATATAAAAGGGTAAATATTTTATCCTCTTTTGTCTCCATTATATGAGTGTATATGTGCATAGATATCTCAATCTATCTCTCTCTCTTTACAAATATGAATATAAACAAGAGATTAACAAAATGGTTTATTGAATTCTAATGACTTTTTCAATTAGTTGATCTATCATATGTAGTCCATGGTTGAGTAGCCACTTCTGAAGCCTGTCTATTCACCATGCCAATTTTCATCTAGAGATTATGCAAAAGCATTTGACTCGGTAAGACACATGGCAGTTTTCAACTCAATGTTTGGGGAAGGTGTTAGCAAGAACTACACTAGTCATTCAAAACATATATGAAAATAGCATTACAATAATTTGACAGAACAAAGATGCTAACAAGATAAAGATAGGAAAAGGAGTGAGACAAGGGAATTCAATATCACCTATACTATTTACAGCAAACCTTGAAAGCATCTTTCAGAAAACTCACTGGGAGGAAATGGGAATAAACATAGATGGAGAATATTTAAACAATTTTAGATTCATCGATGACATTTCTATGACATCAGAAGCATCAAGGGAATTAAGAACCATGTGGACTGATATAAATATGATTTATGGATGTGAAACCTGGAATTTTACAAGACAAACCGAGAACCAACTTAGAATTACACTGAGAGCCATGGAAAGAGCAATACTAGGGATAACTCTAAGAGATAGAAAAAAAACAACATGGATCAGATGGGGAGCCAGGGTTAAGGATTTTAGACAAATGATTGAACAACAAAAGTAGAAATAAAGAGATAGGCTGAACACTTAGCAAGAAGGAATGACAACAGATGAATCAAAAAGTTAACTGTTTGATGCCTATCAGACAGTAAAGGCAGTTGGAAAAGACCAGACACGAGATGGCAGGATGAGATTGAAAGATTTACTGGTAAGATATGGCTAGCACAATTATATATATATATATATATATATATATATATATATATATATATTGAGAATATCGAAGTGTTTGTTTTTAATACAAACCTAGATAGACCACTCCATAAATGTCAAAATAAGTTAATTAGAACCTTTTTACCCAGGATGTCATGAATTCATTGTATTTTACTTTTGAGGTCATTCAAGGTCATAGGGAAACAATATGAAACAAAAAGTTGTGAAAATTACAGAATTCATCATCAAAGATTTATGCAAACAGAATGAAAATCAATTTCAAACATTGTACATATCAGTGAATCATCATCTTGCTCAATATCAGAATGCCAGAAATTTCTAGAGTGGTCAGAGTCATCAGCAAACAAAATTTTACTGGTGCTGATTTCATTTATTGTCACTATAGATTTCAAGACTTCTAAAAGCTTCTAGAATTCTTGCTACACTTCTTGAGTACAAGGCTGACAAATATGGTTCTTTTCATACAATTTTATTCCTTTGGTTGACATAAAAAAATTAATTAATCCAATTTAGAATCGCAATAAAATGAAAAATCTTTGAAAGTAGTAATTAGAAACCATCAAGCAAAACTGTCGACATAGTTTTCTCAAGTTTGCAAGTTGACCTGATTGGCTATGCAGGACTCACCAATGAGGGCTGAAAAAGTGGACATTTACTCTGTGTGTCTAGTAAAAAAAATCTTTGTTTCTCTTGGTAATTACCCCAAGATAGTGGCGTGGTTCAATTTTCAATCTTAGTTTTTGCTAGATTGGTCTCCTAGTTTTTGTCCAGCAGTATTCCTGCTTATTTTTTTTTTTTTTTTTTTAAATTCAGATTTTTTGTGATCATTGCCAAACAAAACGCAGGAGAAGTAACTTATCCATAGATCACCTCTTTTCTAATTTTTTCAATTGATCACCCCTAACACAGCTGGCTGCCAAAAGATGCTGGTCATGAAACGGTTTCTTTTGAGTGACTAACTGGACCTATTTCACATCAAATGTATAAAAATGTTAATTCCTAAGACATATTTTTAGCTATATGCTTAAAAGTTAAGGGTTGCCGATTTTTGTCTTTTAGAACTGTACTTAGCCACAAAAGGGCCAATTTAGCCCTTCTGCAGCTAGGTACAGTTCTAAATTGGCATCACTGGTGCGTACATCTTTTAATCATCATTATATATTTGCAACTTTATTGAAGAATCAAATTTATTGTTGCGTATTTATCTATCTGATTATTCATAAAGTATTTCATTTTAGTCAAATATGATATACATATATATCTATCATGTTTGGTTCTTTTCTTGCAAACTTTGCTTCTTTTTAGACCGTCATTTTGACATTTTTATTGAAAAGCTATCAGCAGCTCTACTTCAGTGTAACAACCCTGATTACATCAGGCCTAAATTCAATTCCCTGCTCCAGAATTAATATTGAAGATCCTGCAGTGTAGGTTCAATAGTGCCACCACTGTACATCGTTATCTCGGGAAACAACATCTAAAATACTAGAAAAAGCTTTTTGACAGTGGAGGGAGTAGAACATGTAAAAGCAACAGTTTATAGATGGGAGAAGTGGAATGAGAGTGAGTATTGCCTTTCTAATGAAGCCCTGCCAATTTTAGGTGAAGATTTACCAATGGGGTCTTCTCTTAGAGTTACTGTAAACAGACCACAATCCAAAATGTGAAGAAGAAAAAGATAAACTCAAGAATTAGTGACATGTCATCAGTGTTGAGTGTCCCTGTGGCAAAGGCACCCTAGACCATAGGCCGCAAATTCCATAGCTGCTCACTGAGGTTCACATGCTTTAACGAAGACTTGAAACTAGCATATGATAGAGTGTTCTTTTGGATATACCTGAGGCACAAAATATGGTGAGGCTTCCTGTGTGATTTAACCATAAACCTCAGAAGGCCACAGAATTTTATTTCAAGGAAAAAAAAAGAAGCATCATATACTACACCTTTTCAGCTTCAATTTTAAAAGTGAAATTTGGTGCTTCTCAAAGGGGGTGATATCTTACAAAGCATAGAGCATTGTGAAGGCAGATATGAAATACCAGATGGCTGAAAATTTGATACTATGTTGGCTTCACAACCAGCCAGAGTTACTCAGACAGAGTACAGATTATACTACTGTAGTGCACCCTATACTTTAACTTAGGAATTAAATACAAAACCTTTATTTTAGCTGGATATCTTTGTACTAACTTTGCCCATTTCAGTTCACTGATGTCGAGGCATCTCATATATGCACAGCTATGCAACTATATCATCACCACGTGCTCCAAATGCATATCACCTCTCACTCTCATGAATAAAATAGCAATGCTTTTTACTACCAGATAGTCACGATGATCTATCCTAAATCTCTTTACTTCCGGAAACACATATGGACAAAACTCTGTGTTCTTTGTCTTTCATGGTCTGTTTGTCGAGTGTCTATCAGCGTCAGAGAATAGCCCCCAAGTCACACGCACAACTTGGTAGTTTGGCTCGCACACTGAACCCGGTTTCCATATTCATTTCTCGGTACGCTTCAAGCCATATAGATTCCCAAGCAGTTCAGACAACTCCACTTTGACTCCAATGCCAATACTATTAATGACAATAAAGCTCCCACTTTTCACTATCTCTTTTCATCTCTTTACATGATCAATCAGATTTACGTTATTGTTATATGTATTTCATTTTCATTCGTTATTTGTCATTAATGTCCTTGTATTAGATGTATGTCTTATTTTTCCATCCAAATACTTGTATGTGTTCTTTTTACTTTCTTTCATCTCTCTGTCTATGTTCATACTTGGCATGCATTCTCTTCGTACATCTCCCTTTTTCCTTCCACATCTCCAGTGAGGTTGCTGCTAACACCAAACCATGTGAAAGCAAAAGCCTTTGTCTCCAATATCTTTGCACTACACTTACAACCCAAACATTTCCTAAACTACCTCAGAGGCGCGATTGATAAAGCAAAGATTGAGATTACCTCACTGTTGTTTATGGAAATATACACTTTTTAAGGCTGACAAAGGTTATCTCCATTTTACGCATGGGAACAAGGAATCTCCTGAAGCAATGTCAACCTATCAAACATCATAATGAAGTTTGCAGAATGGGTGAAAAGAGGAGAATAACTTTCTTCTCTTGCCTTTTGTAGAGCAGTAATCACTAAAAAGTCTGATTTCTTTTCCTTAAACAAGTGAGCAGAAACTAAAGACGAATCTAGCAAAAAATTACATTACAAATTGACCCCACTCCCACTAAAAACCTATAGAGGAGAGATTTAAAAAAACAAAAGAAAATATTTTTGTAGACATAATTGGGAGTAAAGGTTCAAATTTTCAACCCTCTAGCTCCATTTGTACAGCCAACTTGTGCTCTGTACATGTATAGGCAGCTAGATTCACATGAAAACTGAAGCAAACTATGTTTACAGTTTCTAAAAATGTGTTTCAGGGGAAAAATTCATTGTTTCAAAAACTGCTTGGACAAAACTGGAAATAATCGTTTTTATCACAAAGCGTTTAATACTTAATTTGGATTCTTCCAACCAAGAATTAACAAAATCTCTTTTGACTGCTTAACCTTTGTTTTTCCATTATGGTGATCAATGGGTTGACCTTGGTAAATTCCTTGTTTCCATGCATGAAATGGAGATAAATCCTGTTAGCCTCAAAAAGAACAAAGGATCATCTTCTCCAGAAAGAAAATACAGATGTTAACATAAAGATCAGGTTACATTTTTTTAAATTCATCAGATGGACTATTATGAATCATTAATTTTATTTATAATTTTTATGACTACTATTTTCATTACTACTATACCTTCATAAAGTAGTCATAAAGATTAAATCATTCAAAGTCTCCACTCATTTTTTTAACAGCATGGGTGAAATAAGGTGGCCAGAAATCTGGCTTTGAGCTGAACTGTTGGGTTTTGGAGCACTCTCTAGTGCCAGAGTTGTACATTACTAAAAGAACTTCTTCAAATTATTTTTTGAAAGTGGAAACTGAAAACAACCTTTGATGTATTTTCATTAAATGTAGTTCCCATTGTCAAGTAAGTATTTTTGTCATAAGTAGTTAGTGCTTTTGAAAGGTCTGCCAACTCAACAAATAACAGTTAGTGGACAACTTCTTTTCCAGGATTCGTGGACCCTTTGTTGGGAACTTCATGTCTGGAGAGTCCTCCCTTTTGGAAATGGCTATCCTAAGGCAGGGCTATTATAACATTAATTTGATTTGAGTGAACTGTGAAAAGCTGTGAAAGAATAGGGATAAGTTATAGATTAGCCACTGGGTCTTAACTTTTCTCTCTCAAACTCACTGCTTAAATCTTTCACCACAAACAATATTCCTTCATTTGCCTTGTTTCCCAACTCACTAAAATATGATGGACAAGCCAACAAAAAGACATTTACTGACAGTCAGAGAGACTAGTGGTAGCGTTTTGTATCAGCCTAAGCAACATTCGGTCAGAAAACCATGAGGACTGGTAATGGTTTCATATAATTTATAATATTAGTCAAGATTAAATTTTGCGAGCCCAGGCAAGGATCAGGCAAGGCTGTTTGGAACTTGGACAATGCCCAGGCCTGGCCACCAGTGACACAGACAGACAGGGAAAAAAGATATTTTTTGACAGACAGTATATATCTAGCATTGTAATCACTGACATAGAATCACTATCAGGAAGAAACTAACGTTTTTTTATTCAAATGGAGATACTACTTGATGTTAGAAAATACTTACAAATGATAGAAAAGCATATTCTAGTCTAATAACTGATGTAAAACTATTGAATAGAGCTTTAATCTGTAGACTTTTAAAAAAAATGATGTCAAAGTATTTCTATGGACAAAATACATCTGTAATGCTTAAGAAAGGAATTCTAAAGCAAAGTTTTAACGGAGTTATCCCCCTTTATCAATAGAATTTCCTATATGCATGTAACTGAACTATTGACTAAGGCCGTCCACTGTTACTGCCTAAGTCGTAACTTTTTAAATTGTTACCAGAACAGGAGCGTATAACGTGTATGGAATCTTTATTATATTTTTGCAATATCCGGATATTTTTCGGAACACAACTCCATCGTCAGAGGATACGAGTCCACAATGTTAGATGGTGCAGGCACAGATTTATGCAGTTTTTCAAATATCAGAGCCATCTTATAAATAGCTGTTGAATGTATTATCATTCTTGTGTATTTGTGATTCTGATTGTCAACTGACTAGGGTTCTCTAAGAATCTGGCGTCCGAGCAATAAGTAAACATGGAAACCCATCTCTGCCTCAGCTTAGATCTTAAGGATGGGGAAAATAGACTATTCTAAGAGGTATGTCTAGGAGCATTGGGAGGGGTTGAAGGGATCATATGTATCCAAGGGAGGTAGAAAGATGAGGGAAAATGAAAAAAAAAAAAAATCAATGGTCTTAATAAGTATAGAATATAAAAACTCTAAAACATCTAGGAAAACCTTAGAAAGTTTTTATGAAGCCAGAATGGTCATGGTGTTATCTATTAGAATTTTGGTCACTCAGATGTGTACAATTTGATTGTTCTTTTGTTGGAAAGATTAAAATAATTGGGTCTGATTTTTCATTTTTTGATGATATATATTGGAATTGATATATGTGGATGGGTGGGGATATTTATATGCTGTTGTTAGGGTAGAATGTCTGTGTAGGAGTTCTGTATTGATAGGGTTGTTTACTCTGATAGTTTTTTTTAAATAATTTGCATTGTTTAAGTTGATGCTCGGTTCAGAGAGTGTTTTATATATATATATACATATACATACACACATACATACGTACATACATACACACACACATACATATATATGTGTGTGATTATAAATTGTGCTATATCATATAGAAACTTATTTGAAATTATCTCCTGTTGTTACACATTTTTACCACTAGCCCTAGACAATATAAATAATTCTGTATGAGTTTGTCGCTTCAAAAGTCAGAAAAAAAAAGTTATGATTATGTTGTCTAGGGCAAGTGATATATATATATATATATATATATATATATATATATATATATATATATATATATATATGATAGAGGATTTCGACTGATTGAAAGATAAATAGAAATGGATAGATTGATATGGACAGACAGATAGATAATGGATAGATAGATAGACATGGACAGACTGAGAATGATAGATTGATATAGACAGACTGGGATAGATAGATAGATTCGTATGGACAGACAGGGATAGATAGATAGATTCGTATGGACAGACAGGGATAGATAGATGGATTCATATGGACAGGTCTCAAACCAATGACCTTTTGCATGTGAGGCAGACCTGCTGATCTTTACACCAATCTGAGCGGCTTTTTGGAATTACGTTTGATATTTCATAAAATCACTAAAAGTAATTCATCACAAAAAATGAATCAACAAAGTAAGAATTGCAATAAGATGTGTTTAATTCTACCTTCATACAAAATAATCAATTGGTAGAAAATGAAAATATTATTCAAACAAAATTATAAGTCTTCAAGCTCACATTTCCCCTTGATTTTGGGGGAAGGAACTAAAAGAAGTACCAATTGTATCCGTCTCCTATGAAGAAATCAAAAGGAGCCGAAAGAAACGCACTGTAAAAAATGCACCAATTATATCCATCTCTCTATGAAGAAGACAATTTTTTTTTTTTTTATTCCTGTGGCAGTGAGGGTTCTATTTCAGTTACTAAACATTTTACTTGGCCTGAGAGAAAAACAGAGGGCAGACAGGTGGTCCACTATAATTTTGAGGAGGCCTTCTCCCCTCAATATAGGCACACAGGCTGAGGTAAAAAATGTTGATATTGTACAGAGAGTCAAAGGGGACCCTTTAGCACAAATTATCCATATTTCAATAAAGAAACATCGAAAATTAATATAGATAAATTCCAAATACAATATAAGCATGAATTGTATTTACAACTTTCTATGACAGTTCTGTTCTCTATTGTCTTATACATGTACCCTACATAAAGCAGATGTATTTAACACTAATAACAAAAATACTCAATGAGTACTCTGAAATGGTGCCTCATTTTCATCTTCTTTCGGCCTATCACCAGGTTTACATGGCCTGGCTTTTGGCAAGACAAAATCAACTGATGGAACAGAATTTGTTTATTACGGAGCATTTGGGCCTGCTGCCACTTTTCCAGGGTAGGGGATTGGAAAATAAATATACCCTGGGGCGTCAAAAGGATATATTCAAAATATATCTTAATGGCAACCCTGTTACACGATAGGCATTTAATCCATCCTCACCGTCATTTGTCAAGCATGATCCAGATCCCAGATGGTATATATGACCGTTGACGAAGATGCATGGCCTGACCCCAGGGTGACATGATAGTGCAAGCAGCAGTAGATAATGTGTTTTTTTTTTAATGTGGGAAGTTGCGGTTATATAAAACGATTGTATTGCACCATTATCCTTTTTGGACTATAAGGTTCAAACTTTCAAGCCTTCAAGCCTGATCCAGTGAATGGGGACACAAGTTTTCCGTTTGTCCCTTCCTTAAGGGACTCTCATGTCTGAGATAAAAGAGATATCCTGGTAATTGGGAGACAAACTATTGAAACTATTGGCCCTGGGCCGCAATTACAAATCCCAGTTCCTTTGGCTGTAACAGTTCTGTGCAGGTTTTAACAAAATCAACGATCGGAGGGATCTCAAGGCAAAAGTTCAGATTTCGCAGTCGAGATTTGATCAAATTGAAAAATTGACATTTTTCACGCATCAGTTTTTTGGCCCGAGTCAAAAATTCCTGACTTTTAGCCAAAAGTTCGACCAGAGCCTGGTATTCTCTGTTCAGTTGCAAGAATTGATAAGAAACAGACATTGATTTGGTTGAAGTGTCATTATTCTCATGTTTTTTCTGATGTTGATCTAAACTCTTCCGGAAAGTACTCTCAGATGCAAAGAAAGATATTCCCCAGATAGATTTGTATTCTGAGTTCAGTTCCCTTTGTATCTGGGACCGCCTTTCGCTGCTCAATTCATAGCATTTTTGGCAAACGACGGATTGAAGCAAAGAACGGAGAGCTTCCATGCGAACGTCTTCAAAACTTCCGATGTCAGTCAAAAACGAAACCATTTCGTTCAAATGCTTTCTCACCGAATTGAGAGAACGACCTTCTTTCTCCATTTGGTAACTACATAATACAAACCAATTGGCAGCTAATAAATGCAGGAACATCTGAGCTTCTTTCTTCATAATCTTTGCCTGATCTTTAAAGTATTTGGCCCGAGAATAACAAGTTTTGGAATTTTCTTGTAGAAGTTTTTTTACGTCACTTTCTACTTCCATCATTTCTAGCAGGCTTTGTCGTGGTTCCCGTAATAAAGACGAGGTGCACACCCTCTTGGTTAACGGCTCAGCATCTCCCCGGTCTAAAAACGAATGTCTTAAAGCATTTCGTATAGGAACAGAAGACAGAAGTTTTGTATCCAATTTGATTATGAGTTCCTTATAGTTAGACCCTGTTTTCTTTTTCCGTCTATGATATCTTGAAAAATCGGAAAAAATCGAAGGAGATGATGGAGATGGTGGGTTTCTCGATGGCGGGATTTTCCGCTTACTGATTTTAAAATGTAAATGATTGCGACAATTTTCATTCATAAGTTTGAGATTAATTTTGATTGGTAGACTTTTGCCCTTGAACTTTGGAAAGAATCGTTCAGTCTTGGGCGAATTAGAAGTAGTGAGTTTGTAAGGCGATACGACTAACTTCCTGAGTAGCATCTTCTTATCCGTACCTTTCTCATCTTCAGGTACCCTTCGTACATCGTCAAGCTCATTTGAGGACTTATATCTGTAAGGGGAATCTTTTGAAAATTTGAGCAATCTATTTGCTGACAAAGAGTTATGTACCGGTGATCTTTCATGTGAGGGTATTGCATATGGTTGAAGTTCATTAGACAAAGAATCGAATCTGTTGGAGATATTAGGATCGTTAGATAAGTTGGACTCAAGTAATGATCTCTCTGCTGCTAATGCAGCCATCGGTTGGATATCTGTGCGTAATGAACTGATTTCGTTTGGCATATACGCATCTTCTGGCGATTTTGTCAAAGGAGAGGAAATTCGCTGTGTAGTTGAAACAGGTATAAAAGGCTGACGGCAACTAGATAGAGAATCAGAAGAGTTTGGGGCACCCTTCAGAGGGGGAGACTTTCGCTGAGCAGTTGAGACCGGTATAAAAGGCTGACGGCAACTAGATAGAAAATCAGAAGTGTTTTTGGCACTCCTCGAAGGAGAAGATTCTTGTTGTGCAGTTGAAATAGGTTTAAAAGGCTGACGGCCACTAGATAGAGAATCAAAAGTGTTTTTGGCACTTTTCAGAGGGGAAAGCTTTCGCTGAGCAGTTGAAACGGGTATAAAAGGCTGACGGCAACTAGATAGAGAATCAGAAGTGTTTTTGGCACTCTTTGAAGCAGAAGACTTTCGCTGTGCAGTGGGAACAGGTATAAAAGGCTGATGGCCACTAGATAGAGAATCAAAAGTGTTTTTGGCACTCTTCAGAGGGGAAGACTTTCGTTGTGCAGTGGGAGCAGATAGAAAAGGCTGATGGCCACTAGATAGAGAATCAAAAGTGTTTTTGGCACTCTTCGAAGGAGAAGACTCTTGTTGTATAGTTGAAGCAGGTTTAAAAGGCTGACGGCAACTAGATAGAGAATCAAAAGTGTTTTTGGCACTCTTCAGAGGGGAAGACTTTCGTTGTGCAGTGGGAGCAGATAGAAAAGGCTGATGGCCACTAGATAGAGAATCAGAAGTGTTTTTGGCACTCTTTGAAGCAGAAGACTTTGGCTGTGCAATGGGCACAGGCATAGAAGGCTGACGGCCACTAGATAGAGAATCAGGAGTATTTGGGACACAAACGTTTTTTGATGAATTGCCTGAGAAAACGGAAACTCCGTTCTCATTTATGGGAATCGATTGTTGTAGTTGCTTTGGATATGGCAGGTCAAACAGAGGCTGAGTTTTCGGAGAGTCATGTCTCGTTTGATTGCTCTTATAAGGTGTTTTGTTGTCTTTCATCGGGATGATATCAGATGACCTTGTCTGTTGCTTATCTTGACCTTGTAATGTAATCGGCACCACATTTCTGGGACGTGAAACAATCTGAGAGGCACTTGGGGGAGCGATTTTCATTTTATGTTGAGGACGTTGGAATTTAAAGGAATCGGAGGAAGAAGAAGAATAAGAGGATGAAGTGACTGGTCGCTTGGCATGAGGATCTGTGAATTCCTTGGAAGAGTGGGTGACTCTAAATTCCTTATCAGAATTCTCTTGAATTATTTTTGCAATTGGCATTTTGGAACAAAGGCCATCTGCTATTTTTGCTTCGGTTTTGAGAGATTCAAAAAGATTCTTAGCTAAAACTGGGCGGAAAATTTTACTCTCTCCCTGACAAAGGGCAGTTGCCATTGGATCTTCCTTTGACTTATTGGGTTTAGTAATTTCTGGTTCTAAGCCGGTAATTTCTGGTTCTAAGCTATGGATTTCTTGTTCTGAGCCGGAAATTTCTTCTGAGTTTGGAGCTTGTAGTCCTCTTTGGTTGTTTTCTTCAATAGATAAAACATTTTCCGTCGTACCAAGGCCAGCTGACTTTGACGGAATACTTTCTATCACGGGCAGAGTTGTAGACTCTCTTGTGTCGTTTTCTTCGGAGGAGGAAGAGCTGATATCACCTAAAATATCTTGAACAGGATTGAGACTGATACTTGGGTTTCTATCGTAAGTCTCTCGAGCTGTCGAAATATTCTGATTTTCCTTTGTTTCTGGATTCGAAATTGGACTCAAAGGAGAAATATGTGTTATCATTTCTTCCAAGACCATTTCGACACTCATTCTGGATTCTGGAGAACTAATTGGCGTCATCAATGGAGGTAAAGTCATTTCTTTCATAATGTCGCCAATATTGATATTTTGATGTCCATCGATCTGATTTTGAATAGAAGGTGTGAGGTCTTCGATTTGCTTTGATTTCACGCTTCCATCATTTTCAAAATTTGTTTCTTTTGGCGCGGGTTGGCTTTCTGGCTGGAGAAGAGTGTCGTGCTCACCTGAATGACGTTGGATAGTAATAGTCATGGGTGGAGAGGCTGCTTTGAAATTAGACCCTGTCGAGCTGCAATCTTCGTGATATTGTTTCCTTTCATGCGTGTTGTCACCGGCGCTACTTAATCTTTTTGGAGTATCAGGAGAATATTTAGTCACTAGTCCAGAAGAAAAAGATGAGGGAAGGGGAGGTGGGGGTGGGGGTTCCGGTTCGAGAACTTGCAAAGGAGCTACTTTAACTTTGGATTGAAGCGCTCGATGCCTTGGCCCTAATCCACGATAGGATATATCAAGTCTACGCGGTGGAAATAAGGACAGAAGAAGTTCGCGGTCTTGAGGTGACACGTAAATAGAGTCAGAGATGAAGGACTGAGACTCAACGTAGTCACCCATCACCTCGACGATTTTTTGGTCGAGAAAGTCATCCTGACTTGCAACTCGACGCATTGCTGTGAACAGGGTCTTGTCGATTTCCTTTTCATCATCTTCCATCATTGCAAAAAGTTTATTCTGGAAATAAGATTAAAAAAAGGTAAGAATTCAAAAATTCCAAGTGCTTTTTATCATTTAGGATCATCGTTACTCTAACTGAGAGCGTCGCAAGATTAGGCTTACACGGGCTATTGTTCTGCCTTCGGTACCTGGTATTCCCCAATAGGCACCCTTCTAGATACGTTGCTCAACTCCGGTGATCTTAGGAGAAATAGTGTATTTGACCACAGCCCCTTCATATCGGAGAGGCTTTGAGTACCACTTTTAAGTCATAAAGGTATGATTCGGCGGGGTATTGAACCACGGCCTACCGAAACGGAAGCGAGCGCTCTACTGTTTGGCCACAGTGATCAGTAAATAATTAAGTTACCTTCTGTAATGAATGAACAATGAAACACAGAGGAAACCGCTTATTGTTATCATTTCATTGCTATTAATCCATTATGTTATTCAATTCATTGCAACAAAATAATTTCACATTATGATTGTTTTAAGATGAAGGTGAATCGTAGCAGAAAAAATATTGATAATCATTTACAATACTATATATAAAAAAACTTGAATTACCAATACCAAATTACCAGTTAATATCAAACATCAAAGAGATTTGGATAAAGATTAAGATTTGTATTAGCGCTTGCTACGAAGTTCCTGTAATTCACTCACTGCTGAAGATAAGAATTAGTATTGAAGATGAAGGTAAAAAGTAGCAAATATTAATAATTCTAAAATTCATTTCAAATAAAGTGCCTTCATTTTGGTCCGATTGGTTTCGATTACAGCATGCCACACCAGCCATTAAGGGACTCGCCCACTTGCACTGGGTCAGTTATACAAAAAAAATCAAAAGTGATCCCAAGTGATTATTTTTCGTGAAAAAACATACAAAAACCCCCACACATTCTTGAAGTAAAGTATTTCATGAGACCTCAGAGGTCTTGCAACCCCAACCTTGAGGAGTCCTTGTATACAATACTTCAACTAATTAAAAATAATTGATAAAATTATTTTCATCTTCTCGACCTGATTTTTGCCTGCTGGAAAAAAAGAAAGGGTTGCATGTCTCTCCTACTGAGGCTTCTATTTCATTTGAAGCGATTCATCATCGGTCTTTTAACGTCTGTCGTTGGACATAAACCTTCCCCAGGATCCACCACATTTCTCTATCACGGGCGTCGCAGAGCAAGTATTTTCTGACTTAGTCTAGTTCATCTCTCCACCTTGTATTTTGTCGGCCTCAGTTTCGCATGTGGTCTCTAGGGATCCATGTTGTGAGTCGTGATGTCCATCGGTTGTCTTTCATTTTCGCAACATGACCAGCCCATTGCCATTTAGGTTTTCTAATAGATTCTATAATGTATCGACCCCCGGTTTTCTTCTTGATATATTGTGCTGTCTTGTGATCTCTCCATGTGAGGTTGAGCATGAATCTTTCATATGTCTCTCGTATGCTACATGCTTCTCATTTTGCAAGTTCGTCTCTTGGTTAGGTTCCATGTTTCAGCTCCATTGGTGACTATCGGGAAGATACATTGGTTGTTAACTCTTCTTTTTTTAGGATTATTGGGATCATCTCGTTTTTGAAGGTTGAGCTTGCTCGACCAAAGTCTTGCCATCCTAGGATGATTCTCCGCTTGATTTCTTCTTTTCTGGGTTTCATACTCATGCAAAAAATTGCATCTTTTTTGCAAAACAGCATTTGAAAAAAAGGAGAAAATTTTTTAGGTGTCTACAAAGGCGAATTTGAAAAGATTCTATACCAAAAAATTTTAAGAATTACAAAAACGTCCAAGAATCTCCCAAAACCCTTTTAAAGAGGTCTCGCTGAGCGCTCATGCAATTTTTGCAATGTTATAAGCTTAATGGCGTGTCCGGATTCGCTGACATAATGAGGATAACTTATCGAAAAGGGAAGAATAGCTTGAGATAATCTTCGGTGTTAAGTTTGGGTCGGAGATCGTGGCTGCAATTCAATAATCGTTTGATCATATTATCCGAAATATCAATAAACAATTTTCTCTATATAATCTCTTTATATCTCTAGCATACGGACTTTTGTCCTAATACCCTGAAAAAACAAACACAGCCTTCAAAGACTTCACAAGTTTATTTACTATTCCTACGTGTGATTGGAGATTTTACAAGTTCTTGAAAGTGAAAAAAGAATGGGTGCTCCAGTCCCCTTAGGAGGGTATCAAATTTTATAAATAAGAGCCCAAAACCCGCCCTTCTGTTTCAAAGAGAAATGCTGCCCACAAAAATGCCTGGCCTCTTTTGCTTTTGGCTTGGCATCCGAAATCAAACAATCGTATTTATGAGTGCGTATATGAGACTACCTGAAGAACCCTTTGAGACAAAAAAGTTTCCCTTCATCTCTGACCCCTTAAAAAAGGGTAAAATCTCCCTTCATTTTTTACCCCTCTTCTCTTTTGAGCCTTTGAAGGGGGAAAATGATGATGGCATGTCAGACTGAGTCGCATGAGGATAGGGCTCATTGGGGTTAGACTAGATCTAGGAGAGAGTGTAAAGGGCTGCGTGCTACCACTACAACACCTCTCTGCAGAACAAACAGTGTCCTATGTACGGGTTACATGTCTGCAAGTATAATGAATGAGAAAAAAAAAACTAACTTCCGACGATAGTCTTAGGAGAATGTAAAAACAAACGCATATTGTGACGTCAGAATGAATTTACTCTGTAATTCTTATTTTAGATATCTAGAAATAACCCACGACGAAAAGAGGTCGTCTTAGTAATAAGCCGAATCAAGAGTAGTAATATGAAAAAAAAAACTGATTAATACATCAAGTTCCTCTCATTTCTTTCCTTCTCTCGCTAAAGAGTTATCTTTTTAGGATTTGGGTTTAAGGTCGTAGGACGAATGGTTAAATTCAAATTATATCAGAAATAATTCGTTGATGATTGGTCAAATCATCTAGCTAATTTGCGTAAGATCAAACTTCTAATATAAGTAACGCTCTTCAACGTCAGTCAAGTATTTTATTTTCTTCGGTTGGGAAGAAAAGAAAATGTCGTCCTCTTAGGGTAAGTGTTAGCTCACCTTCTCACTATTTTCTCGATTTCCATGGTTTACTCCTCCTCTTATTTTGTGTTTATCCTTTTTCTCACTGAAGCTTTGTTTGTTTTTTTTTCTTCACAGTTGTATAACTCAAGATGCCTGCTACAACATCTTGGGCATCAAGTGGAAGGTCTGTCAAATAAAGAGGTCGTGGGAGAAATCGTAACAGCCTCCCGTATCGACCACCATGTTTGGGCAGGACTTGATCCTCCCAATAATATCTGCAAATCAAGCCATCAAATGGACACCAATAGACCAAAGAAAGAGGATGACCCAAGATAAGGTGACGATGGATAGTAGTGAGGAACTCTGACCGGTTAAGAGAAGTTGGAACGATACCAACAGACTGACTGGAAATCGAACACAGAGGAGCACCTTCATTGCCTCACGTTTCGCATGAGTAAAAAATCTCACTTCTGATCATCCGATCCGAACGTCACAAGGGGTTTCATTTACCCTAAGTTACCGTCTTTATTTCGCCAACCGGAAGGCTCAGCTGTAACAGTCTATGGTGGGGATACGCTATGGAAACTAGTTTCTTAGAAAACTTGCCAGTCTATTTTCTTTCTGGAACCTTAACCCGAGACAAAACATCTGAATATCTCCGAAACCGAAGATTCCTTTGGGGGCAACTTTCACCTTTACCATCTTCAATTATTCCAACATAAGGATAATCCCTTGCATCAACTTTGAATGGTATCTAACTTGAGCCAAACATTGTAGTCTAGTTATTTAATCTTTATAAACAAAAGCTCATCATAGAAGCACGATCACCCGCTTGGTTCCTGGAGTCGCAGGTAGACTGAACTTCGGCGCCCTTAGAAGCCTGATTGAACTCTTCACGAATTTCTTTTCCTTTAGGTTTCCTAGTTTCCCCTAAAGCTGGACGTATTTAACTGTCGGATATTCCTAAAAAATCTAAATTTGCATCAAAGCATTTTCTTATTTCTATTGTTTTTCTATTCTGTTGATTCATTTTTCACTTGTATTTGGGGTAGCCTGTATCTGACACAGGAGGCGCTCTCCAGCTCTTGGCGCCCTTGGCAGCTGTCCATGTTGCCGTTGAAAGGTACATACATATGTTATTATCGCCAATGCTTGAAAATAATGGATACATTGAGTGCATTCGAAAGTCTGGAAACTAATTTTCTTGATCTGATCTCACAGAAGTTTCTATAAACTATGAAACTACATTTATGTGACCCCTTCAAAGTGTAAGCTATGGCGTATGGAGATCCTACGATCCCTATCGACAAACACTCTTAGACCATGTAGTCCAAAGGAAAGCTGAACGCAATAAGCCTGGCTGCAGGAGCTGCCGGTATCAGTTGAAATCCAGCCACCCTAAGGGGATCCTCTCCCTGGTTTTGAATCCTACACTGGTTGCCTCCCCAAGGCAAAAGCCCAGTCTACCCTTACAGATGATTTCAAAAGTCGAAATACTTTTGAGTTATAAAAACTGTACTGACTATAAAAAACAATGTTTGATCGATTCTTTAACAGCTCAAACTTGACCTTTTGACTTCCGATTCAATAGCTAAATACAGGCCTGAACCCTTGTTCCCTTCTGAACTTCTGTGCTCTTGAAAGTATAAGATTATCTTCTATTCAAGGAAAATTTTCGCATTGATCTCCTAATTTTGACTTTATTTGTGTTCGGAAAGTCTTCCTGGCACACGAAGAACGCCCAGAGCTCTTAGGACCCCGGGTGACTGTCCGTGTTTCTGGTACTTAAATTTCTACTGGTAGGGCCATACCAGTAGAAATTTGAGTTTAACTGATCAAACTTCTGATTCTCGAATCCGCAGCTAAATGGGTTCTGGCACAATGCTCGTCAATTCATAAAAATGGGAATTGACAAAAAGCAAGATTTTCATATCGAAGCATAACTTTTCGTTTTCTTTCGACAGAAAACTGATTTCAGCTGTCACTCTGATATTAGATTTATAACAAGCTTTACGTAGAACTACGTAAACCCATTGTATTGGGCAATTTCCAGCTAGTATGTATATTGAACGAAAAGGGGGGCCAGTTTAGCATTATAGTTACATTGTAAGTAGACCCCCCCCCAACTCTTAAAATAATTTTCCTGGATATTTTAATTCAATAAAGGTGTGGTGTGACTGTGTAGTTAACGGCACGGAGAATGCGAATCGCGTTCAAACTCAGCCCGAGGCAATTGCATCGACTTTGCACTAATATCCTTACGAAGAAGCATGAATCCATTTCCTCTCCGCCTAGGTATGTGTTAATTAGCGCACAGTGAAGTGAGTGGTATTACTTTGGGTGCTTGTCGCACCCAAGCCTGGGCAGGGACGACTGAAGCCTTAGCCAGCGCAAGGGGGAAATCTATACAGATATCCGTTTCGATCCTAAGTTTAAACTATTCGTTTGATTCTCTTCGTAATAGTTGACACAAGAAAAACTTAAATCTGCCAGTAGATTCATTTCCGATAAATCTTCTCTATGTCCATCCCCTAATCAGTGGGATCAAGTGGGTGACGCCTAATTCACGTATCATAAACTGAGAAAATAGTAAAACGCGTGTGGAACCAAAACAGGGACAGACTGAAGCTGTAGCCAGCACAGGGGGCACTACTTATCACTTATCTCCTAATGAGTCTATTTTCACCGATATTTACGTATCAAAATAAAACGTTTAGTCTAGCTATGTTCAATATAAGCAATACTCGTGAAGGGGGGGGGGCACCATTCTTTAAGGGTTCATGTTCCTAATTTTTCCATTAGATCGTGTCGAAGACCGAAATAAATCTCTCAACAGACAGAATCTCTATTTGAATGCATCACATTATTACAAGCAAGGGAAAATTAGCCATCACGTCTACCTATCTATCTCCGGTTAAATTCATGATGAAACAGCATTTTAAAGAAGTCTACGAAGCCAACACAGTATAAATAGATAAGGGTTTATCTTGTCTGGAATATTCCTTTATGATCTGAGATCATTGCTCCTCTCATAGTTATGATTCTAAAGCAATGTTTCTTTGTCGCAGATAACATACTCCCCCCCCAACCATCTTAGGTACCCCTATTTCTCTCTCCAGTTTTAAATGTTACGTTTCTCCTCCCTTTGGTACCACGTAGCACTCATTTGAGAACCGCTGTTCTAAACTCTCTACCTCTCAAGTTTGACATAAGGTCATTCTAAAGTGGCACATGCATACGTGTGGGCAACGAAAAAAATTGCTCAATTCCCACGACTCGTGTCACAAAACATCCGGTTGAGAATGCCCCCCCCCCCCCGATTTTTTCGTGCAATAAGGATGTGCTGCCCTGGAGCAACTGATTCCCGAAGCATATGAATGCTGACAGTAAGGATATTCCTCAAAGCCATCGATGCTCTTTAGATCCTTCCATTGTCATTTGTACTACGAATCCTTGATTTAACATCAGCACATCTGATTTGCAGTGTTAAAAAAGTGAAGGAACACAGAGCTGCCTGCTTCCGGGAAGAAAAAGGACATTTCTACTCCCTCTCCCGAGAAATTTCGGAATGTAACCGATTCCGGACGATTTGAGGTGTATATTTGGACATATACTGGATATTTTTTCTTACCAATGAATCCGCCCAAATAGAGAAATTTAGTAGTAAGTATATGGTAATGGGACCCCTCCGGTCCGACTGAAAGTATGGAAGCACCACTGCTGATTTTATATTAGGATGAGGAAATTAAAGATCTTTTGTTCCTTCTAAAATCTTTGCCACAAGGAGCATGACATATATATTTCGTTACCTCCTTCGTATCTATTGTTCGGACTTTCCGTTGGATTAAAAAAAACTCCTGAGCAACAATACTTGGGCATTTAGTTTTGCTGAGTCGTTGTGGCCAAATTACCCCCCCCCTTACCGTGTGGACAGCTTCCAAAGGGACGAATAAATAATCATGCTAATAGCAAACCCTGATCTGGTGGAATCCCTTTCGTAAATAATTCTTCATCCTAATAGAAATGCCTGCTCGGATAGTTTAATGGTTGGCAGGTATCTCCGAAGGCCCCGGGTTTGATTCCTAGTAAGAGAAATGGAAAACTCTTCATTAAAAAAAAAAATTTCCTGTTCTCTCAGCAGCTAATGGAGTACATTCTAAGCTGTGTGATAAGGGTGGAGGTATCCTTTCGATGGACTTGCATCCTAACAAATAGGTGTTCATACAAACATGAGAAAGTCCTGGTCTCTATCATATTTGAAACTGGCAATGATCACTGAGCTGATGTATGCAAAAGAAACCGGGATCTTGTCACAGTCTATTTATTCTTCGATGGGAGCTGTCTCTTGAGACGACTTTTCACTTCAACAGTAAACTGCAATGTGGTGAAATTGTTATAGTTAATATTATCGATTCTCGCATTCCTTTCTTGGGGAAATTTCATTCTTATTTGTAGGTCTTTTCCAACTGTTGTCTTAATGTTGATTCAATTTTGCACAACATTTGGACCATTGTGCTCTTTGACCTTCCTCAGGTGTGTGTCGTGAACTGGGGTAGGGACAGAATGTAGAGACGGTAGCCACCTTCAATGCATGATTCCGGAGTCAGTCCAGGTATGATGGTCTTCATTCTTATTTCAACATAATTCATCCATATGTTGATTAGTCTATTTCTGCCAACAAATTGTTTTTTGGGCCAATAATCCTGATTTGTACAAACTTTGAATCTCCACTGTAAAGATCGTTAATTAATCATCTCTAAGAATACAGCCAGATTTTAGTCTCTTTTGCCAAATCAAGTATTGGAAGTAGGTTTTGGGAACCAGTTATACGGCAAGTCTGTACTTAGGATTTATGATTGAGGACCAGAAGGGTCCATCAGAGATGAACAAAGCGAACACGTTCGGCTGGGGGCACTCTAAGCCTCCGTGGGTAACTTTAAAAATTTATGGCCAATTTCGGGACTGTCTCGAGAGTCCATATAACTTACACTTGAATTAAGTATACGCTATGACCCCCACCCTGCTTATCCCTTTTAAATCATTGCTTTAAAGTTGATTCGAGTGTCATTGACTTTTTTATGGCAATTCTGAAACTGGAGTCTCTACTTTGTATGCACAACTGTTTAACAACTTTTACTTGTTAATGCATTGTATGGCTGCAATTCCAGAAATTTAACTGGACGTGTATTCAATTTTGATACATTCTTCTGCATCGAACACATAAAGTCCAGTTGTGAAACCAGGCTTTGAAACGTGTTCTTATTAGTGGCCATCAGAAAAAATGAGTTAAAAATGTTGTGCTTGAACATTGGCAGAAAAAATCTCAACTAGAAAGCACAAGGTGCATACTTCTGCCAATGCCATACATTGACTCACTCGAAAAGATATTTCTTGGATCTGCCCCCAAATTTAATCCCTTTATCCTTAGCCCAGGATCAACCCTCCTGCAATTTTATTCAAATTCATTGAGAACTTTTGGAGATATCGTGTCGACAGAAGGAAAGACACCTTCTACTTTGGTAAAGGTTTAGAAAAACAAAATAGAAAGTCTCACTTCTGCCTTTGTTTGTCTCTCCATGTTATTGAACTTTGATCTTTTAAAGACATCAATTAACAAAAGACGAAGTGTACAAAACCCCACCCCCTTCCAAGAACTGAACCCCAGGAAGACTTACGTTTTGCCAAAGAAAAAAATAACCTCTTTACATTGCCTCCGATAGCGGCAGAAAATGACAATGTTCTACTCGAGGGACCCACACACATACAAGCGTCATAGCGAGTATCAATGCTCCCCTTTTAGTGCAATGTGGAAGTACTGCTTTGGGAAATCTAACCGTTACCCCACCCTGAAGACTAAACAAAGGGGACGTATCCATAGGACGAATACTGGGCGTCGATTCCTCTGGCGAAACTTTGGCAACACCCTGCTCTTCTATAGTCTGGGGGAGGGGAAGTTACACCGAAAAATTTTATTTCATAAAAACTTAATTTTAAAAAGATAGAAAATGGATTAAGTAAATCGTTTGGCGAGAAAAACTGATCAAATCCTAAATTATTGTAACTGAATTCGGCCAATCACTTTGGAAAATGATACTTGTCTTCTGAAAGAACTACTTGACTCTTTAATAATGTCTTACACTAATTCCAATGAAAAAGGCTAAATAAAAACACGGTTAATAATTGGTGTTCTATGAAGGATACATTAAAACATTTAGTTACAACAAAAACTTTTCTATAAAAAAAAAATATCCTGGTGGGGGGAATCGAATACAAATAGTACATAGACATACCTCCGGTGATATCTTTCTCTAGTGTTCTGACGTTTCTTCAACGAATCTTTTCTCATCGTAGATTGTACCGAACTGCAGAAGTTCAAAACCCTCCTCTCCTCGAGTACGTACCTATTACTTTCTACCTGTTTCTTCTGTTTTGAGATGTTTGTTTCAAAAGTTGTCTTGTCAATTTTCCCATTTTAAAACTCCATAATTAGGAGTTGGAGTAATTACCACTTCATGGTTTGTTTTTTTTTATAGATATTCTTCCAGTTTTAACGAAATATGATCACATCTGGACCAGTGACGGATTGACTTCGCACTAGAAATAGCGTATGCAACGGACTCTGTAGTTTCAAGGGCCCCGCACTAAATGTTTGATAGCTATAAATTTCGTTTCTGTGATTCTGCGCTTACTCTGGTACTACACTGCCTTCAACTCTTATTAATGCCTGGATGTTTAAGGTGAGAGAATTTTGCTAATCATCACCTTTTTAATTGGGGTTATTCTAAAAAAAATTAGTAATGTGTGGTATCTGCGATGCATAGAAAGATATCTGAAACGGAAGTCCATAATTAATAACAGAGAAACAAGGTAACACCGAAGTGTCGGACATTTGTCGTATTATTTGACAGTATTGCAAATGAAAAAATCTTTCACTATGCAAGCTATAATTTGTATTAATATTTGCAATTTTTGTTAAAATAAAAAATCGGGACCCCTTCTTATAAAATGCAACTGGTCAGAACTGAATAAAGCAAGTCTAAATAGATATTTCCGTCACTCAACAATCGCGATGTAGAAAGGCAATTCTTTGGGTGAATAATCTTCAATTTCTCTCAGTATTTGTCAGGAAAAAAATAAAGACAACGGAAAGACTCTAAATGCAAATTACTCACCTTAATCTTGTCTCTTAGAAAGATCATTTAATTCATCATGAAACTAATAAATTGGGATGTGTATTTTCTAGTTGTATTTCCTGCTCAAAATCCTAAATGCAATGGGTCTGCGTAATGAAATGATCTCGATTGAGCAAAGGAATATGGAAACCGAACATATGTACCACAAACCTCTGTAAGCATTTCGATTTTTTTTTTAATGAACAGATATTGCTGAGCTAATCATTTGTCTCTATAGGTAGGATTTTAGTCTTTTAGTTTTACACTGGCAGAGGAGAGTAGCCATTTTGAGTGGCTACATCTTTTCAATGTATGTTATAGAAAATAATTCAAATCGAAGTCTTTATTCACAGAGGATGAATTTAAAGAATGTTCGGATCAAATTTTCAGGTAAGAAATAAACTTAGTTACAAATGTTTACACTTCTTTCCCTGTGATTGAATTCGTATAATTTCTATCGTGCGTTCAATTTCTAAACAAAAAATCTAATTTCTCTGATCACTTACGATCACGTAATCTTTCGCCACGACAGTTTCTTTACAACTGAGAAACGAACCAGAGATCAGATTATTTGTCTCCATACTATAAAGAACCAGTGTATAAAGTTAGCAGTCTTTGTCAATTATCACCTTCCAAAATGAGTCATTATTTCAGCATAGTAATTGATAGTGCAATATCTGCCGTAAATATACTATACATACAGTTATTTGAAATTAAAAAATTACTTTATCCTCACAATCACCGAAAAAAGGACAGAATTCTAACCCTATTTTCAATTTCATGTGTGGGGGGGATGGTTAATTTTTTTTTTTTTCATACATGATTGAAAAATAATCCAAAATGTTTCCATGATTTGCATTAATATTTTTAAAAAAAACATTAGTATGAAAGCCCCCTGTAATATGACGAGAACATTTACCTCTCAATTTTGACTTTCCAAATGTTCAGATCAATTCTGTAAATGAGTTTGTCCAAATTCAAAAGCATCGTATAATTACCTGATTTCCTTTTGGTAGGCTGTGTGACACTTACATAGGCTCCAAATAAAGGGAGATAAACTGCTTCTCAGATTTGGAGCTAACTATAATACTCCAGCTGTTGTTCTCTCTTTCTCTTTCTGGGTCCTGTTTCTTCAGGAGGTAAGCAGTCTTCACTCTCCTATCATTTTGCTGCCTTCAGCAATTCTTTCTCCTCTACGCTTTCTGGTTATTGTTCTACCGTCCGTTTTCTCCCTTCTTGATGTGGTTCCAAAGTTTCAACTGTTTCTTATAGTAAGCAACAGCTTCCCTCATCGTATACGCGCTAAATTAATCATCTAAAAGCATTAGTAGCCTCAAAATATCTGATCCCCAATTATGAAAGTGAATAATCACTGATTTATACATGGTATTCAAATGAAATGTATATATTTGATTATTCAACGTTTGAACTTGATTCTGTATACGTAACAAGTTTCGTTATGTTCTACGCCGAACCTGAAAAAGACCATGCTTGATAGAGATCTGTGGAATATTGGTCAGCTATTTCTGACCAGTGTCATAATATCCAAGCCCTTGCATTCCTGACTAATAATTGAGTGCATCACTAACAAACTTATATCTCTATTCAGATTACTTTCTTTTTACAAGGTGGCTCAAGTGACACCATTTCGGATGCTTGTTGCTTCTGAATCTCTTTCGCAACCAACTACAAAATGAAGAAATGTGTATGCACTTGGATTACTCTATAATTTGTCAGTGTACGAACCTTACATTCGCCTGGAATATTACTCGACACACGAGGTGGTGTAGAGTTTAAAGTTTACTTGTCTTTGTTTTCTAAGGGGGGTATTGGTGGTTTTTGAAAAAGATTATAGATATTTTATCTAACTCATCTTGTATATTTTATATTCAAATTTTAAACTCCGAAGAGAAGTAACCAAAAATACATAGTGGTTTTGGAAATTTCTTTCATTCCCAACATTTGGATTATTGACTGCACTAAAGCCAATTTCAACCAAATATAAAGAACGGTACTAAAATCATTTCAACATATTTGAGCGTATCTGATGTATTTGATAGCCACAATTCAGTCATCCCTGTCCTTCATCATTGTATTTTAGTCCAATAATTAATTTTTCTCTGATAGATGTTTTTGTCAACAGATTCTACATCAAAGTAAAGATATTTTTCAAGCTATTGCCCCGTTGAGCATGACCGGTTCATCTCTTATTCTTGGACTGAATAACTTTAATATCTTCAAGTATCTTGGTACGAGTTGCAAGTTTAGGTTGTCTAGAGTTTTTGTATCATGTTGAATTCTTGCTGTATTGTTAATTTTGATGCTATAACTGGAAGCAGAACTGCCCATAATCTGTAATGCTGGGTACCCAAGAGGGTGTTCAAGAATCAACCCACATTGGTTCTATACAACACTGGATTTATGAGGGACTCGATAAGTACGTGGGGACAGGGGTAAAAAATTGTCTTGGTCCCTCAGGCATCTAGGGAATCTTTAACTCGACCCCTTTAACTACAATAGGAAGTATAATCAGCAAACAGGTCTCCTAAATTATGCTTGCTGATTCTTTAATTATATTAATACACCTACCCACCCACTCAAGAGGGGTGTGGCACATGGACATTTTTTTTACTGTTGGAGACCCCCGTGGAGAAGGGTGTCGAAAATTGCACAGGCCTTGTTTTTTGGCCTGCAACAGGGAATAGCTTTGACCTCGACCCTTTTTAGTTCAATGGAGGGGTGCAGCCTCAGAACAGGTCTCCCGAAACTAGACATACTTACTGACCCTTAGCCGTGTATAAACGAGGATGAAACAGGTGTGCTAGGTAAGCAGATTAACAGAGGAACTACAAGCAATACCTAATTTGATTGGAGACTTCCCATATTTTGTCTGTATCTGAGTCTGAGCATCTCTTTACCTATTTTGTCGACTTCTTTTATGTTAAACCTTTGTAATATTAGTTTCCTGGGTAGTAATCCTATGCTCATTTGCTGAATAAAATTCTGATGTGAATGTCTCTGGCTTAAAACTGCTCTTGTCTCTGATCAGTAAGCAGTCGTTTGTACTTCTTGGATCTCAAAATATACGGAAAATATTCAATTTAAAACTTTAAAGAATTATTCAAACCACACCTGTACCTCGAAACTTTACTTTGGGATAATTAGGAACATTGGTCGGATCACTAAGAGCAGCTCAAAGAAACTGAAGACTGCGTTACTTAATTCAAGATGAAACTATAACCAATGGTGTAGTGATTTTTTTTTAAGTGAGGGAACGCAGGACTGCCTGCTCTGGAGGAGGGTATTCACCTCCGATCCCAACCCATACAAAACATGTTTGAAATTCAACCAGTTTCAGAGGTATTTTGAAGCCAAATGGAATGTGTATTTGGACGTATACTGACTTTGTCTTGTCGGTGAAGTATCCAATAATTATTTTAGTATTACATAGATCAGTGCTTTCTAAACTTTTTGCTTTGTCGACACTTCTTGAAATAAATTCACTTGTGTGATTTCACTGAAGTTTCGTGATTAATGATGATCTCAACTGCTTAACAGGAACACGATATGGAATTCTTTGTTCAACAAAGGAGTTAAACCACTACAGCCTACGTCACAAGCGTTGCCACTAATGAAACATTAGACTGTCTTTGCTCAATTCAATAGATGTTTCTGGGAGAGAGTCCCTCTTTAAATACAAACAGTACGCCTGAAGAAGGCCTTTGAATGGATAGGTCGAAACGTGGGAACAATAAGCATGAGTTCAATTGTCCAGAAAACTCATTGAATAGGAATTGAAGCATCTCTGAATCTTCTATTTTTCTGTCAATTCAAATTGTTTTTAAATTACCCCGACTCCACAGTTGTGGAATAGATTGAACTCTACGAACATTTATTTCTATTGTTCGGACTATCCTCATCTTGGTTGTTTTTCATACAACGTTTCGGCCGTTGTACTCTACGGCCTGCACCAAGTATCATCTGGTAGGTGTGGGGAAGTAACGAACCGAACCCTAGTATATTGACCGCACTCCCCTCTTAGCATTTGTAGTATAATTGTCCCACACTGGGATTGAACCTAGAACCGTTAGATTACTTGCAGATGGAAACTAACCAAGAGACAGACCTGTAAACTGCGAACCATGTAACGTGCACATGAAAGAATCATGCTCAACATCACATGGAGAAACCACAAGACGGCACAGCATACTGGGGGGGGGGCAGGAGCCTGAAACCTCATAGAAACCATTAGGAAACTAAAATTGGCTGGCCATGTTGCAAGAATGGCAGACAACCGATGCACATCACAACCCACAATATGGATCCCTAAAGAGCAAATGCTGAACCCAGGCCAGCAGAATATGAGATAGCGAAACAAACTGGACAGGTTCAGAGAATATTGGCTCCGCGACGCCTACGATAGAGAGATGTGGTGAATCCTTGGGAAGGGCTATGTTCAACGACGGACGATTAAAGACTGATGATGATCTAGGAATAGTGTCCTAGTTTTTGCTGAAGTTGGAGAGAAAATGTTAGTACCTTCACTCTCTTGACAAAGAGTAAGATCATACTTATAGAAATAAAACAGTTGTTTCAAGAAATTGATGATACCCCAGGCGAATAAGCCTGTAACTCTTATTTAGAGTGAGAGGCCATTTGTGTTCCCCTGAAGTGTCGGTTTTAGAAGTTTTATTAGAGGCATAAGTAAAGTTTGCTATAGACTTTATATCCCTTTATTAGAATGAAAAGCGATCAGAATGCTCACTTAAAATTTCAAAATGATACATTTTTATGCTGTTCGATAATTGACGTATTCAATTCAAGTACAATTTTAAAAAATCAAAATATAAACTGTGTAATTGAAACTGATTCGGGAGAAAATTCGAATTGCCGCTTTTATTGTGATTTTTTATTGTATATACTGCAATATGTATTTAATAAGACTAAAGTCGATTACCCAGGCGCAGGGCCCTATTAGGAGCAATTGATTCAACTGGCTTAAAGCCGGTCCTGCAAACGAAGAATGAGTATCGATGTTGCCGATAGCTTCCCTGCTGAAACTTTGCCACAGCACTGCTCTCTGTAACATTCGTACCTACTGAGTGTAATGGACTCAGCGAGGTCGAGACTAAGAGCTAAAATCACATCAGTTACACCTCAGTGGGAAAAAAATATCAGTTATGCAGGTTTTTATTGCTACCCGAGAGTGGAGCTTTCCTATCAAAGCCTTTTGTAAGTTGAAATGGCGTAAAGTGAAAAAGTATTTACCATCAATTCGTACAGGATTTTTTTTTACCGTTTCCAGACCAAAAAAGATGAGGATGCTTCGAACAGAGAACCAAGAAAATGACTCTACATTAAGTAGAAATATTCTTTGTCTTATGCGATATGTATGGTAATAGTTATTTAACTTAGCGTAGCTTTGTCTTGTTACAAGACCACAATTGTGTCATTTCACCCAGGAATTGGACCCACTACTGAGCGAGTCCAGTTTGTTAACCATTACGCTACAGTTATTCTCTAAATGTAACTTAGTTCAGACACGTCTACAAGTATGGCGCTCCCAGTGTTGGCTTAATTTACTGCTCTGAGGTAATGATTGGCAAAACCAATTATCTGAACTCTAAACAACGATGAAGCAACAACGGTAATAAACGTCATGTACTAATAATACATCTTTTTTAAGAAAAAAAAAGTCTTATACACGTAATGTTGCATTGAACTTTTATTTTGTCCAACTCAGGCACTTACTGTAACGAAAAGAACAATCATCACCAAAATTTGGGAATGTGAATTGATATGGAAAATTAGCATCCTATCGTGGCTTGAACGCACGACCTATAGGTTGTCAGGAAGTAGACTCACTGACTTAAATTGACAAGATTTGCATATCAAGGAAAGATTATCAAAGATTCGCCCGGGCGCATTTCATCCTTTTATTTATATATATATATATATATATATATATATATATATATATATATATATATATATATCATACATACCCCGAAACATGTCTAGACCATCAATGAATACATTTATAGATAAATAAACTTAAGTTGTAATGGGCGTTGACCCTGCAGCAGGCAGGCTTGTAATCTAATAAACTTCCGTGAATAAAATCATGGCTATATTTGAATTTCTATGAATTTATTGAAAGTTCCAGTGAGAGAATCCATCTTTTTGAGCAAAATTGTTACCTCCAATTGGAGCAGTCCATTGTTACGAACAGAGGAAAAGAAGAAAATTCACCCTGTTCATTACATAAATGTTGTCAAACGATTGATCAGGTGCAGTGGGTTCGACCACAGTTTGATTTTTTTTAAAAATATTTTTTCTTTTTTTTCCTCTATAAATGAAAAAAAAAACATAATCCCAAGTAACTATGAATTAACCTTAAAAACAAGATGTTTTTCTGTATCCATTGTCTGCTCAAAACCTCGATTTGCCAGATCAATTTAGCCAAACAATTGTTTAAAACGACTCTAATGCACTCAATGACTTGCAGTTATACTTGGCATAGTTTCACCCAGGCTCATAATAGCGATGATCACACTCCTAGCCACGACCTACGTAACAAACTTGTCACTTCCCTCCTCGTTTTGTAAAATCTGTTTCCATTTCAAGCTTGGGTAAAGACAAGAACCCTTACAATCTCTTTAAAATTCTCATGTAAAACTAAACAAGACAAGGGCCAGTTAAGTATGTAGAAATGTAAGCTCGTATTTACCTATGTGAATGTCGTCATTGGGATTGTGATGTCATAATAGTCTAAGCGAAACTAGTCTCCACTTCTTACGTCACATGATGTACAAGAAACTCGTTACAGTGTTTTGAATTTTAAAATTTCATTAAGCTCCCCCTTCGAATAAGCAGTGTTTGTGAAAAGGTAACCTTTTTGCCCCTACCGCATCTCGATTAAGAGGGTAACATACACAACTACCACAGTGCTGAGAGGATGTCGATAATGAAACTCAGACCAAGGGTTTGGGAAACTTGTGATTCTGACTCTCACTGCAGACGTATGATCCATTTCATATTTGCCTGTTCAGCAGGAAGTGACGGTCAACGCCCCGTCGACTATTGTGCCCTATCAACAGACAGCAGACCAGAGGAGACGGACGATGATCAGAGGCTGTCATTAGATCTTGAGATCAATCCGGGGGGGGGGGGTGATTCTGAGATGCTTCTCATGTTATATTTGAATTGCAGAATTCTTGTTACATCACTGTGATTCTGGTTGTCCTGCTGGCAGTAATTGGAATAGTTCGTGAACTTAAGGCGTTCGAAATTTGCAATGGAGATAATTATCGTAAGTAGTTCTAAATGAGTATTCATTTTAGTCTTATAAACATGTACAGACTATCTTATCATATTTTTTTGTTGATAATTAAAACCCAAACCCTGATTTTAACCCTAACCTTGATCATAGACTTGATAGAATAGGTTCGTGAAAACTAAAACATAAATATCTTGAGTAGGTTAGCAGCAGCGTTTCTGCTGAAGACATCTCCCTTTCAAATTTTGAACGCTTTGAGTTTACGAACCTTTTCCGAACAATTGAAAATGCTGCCTCTTGGTTTTTTGGCTCTTACTCTGGCCCCAGTTTCAACCGTCTCTTTCTGGGGTTCAACGTATCACAATACTACTTATTTGGCCCTGTTTGCGTTCTGTAAAATCGACTCGTAGTCGATAAAAAAAATTGAAATGGCATCACTCGTTTCACTTTTCTTAATTCAGTCCCTTAGATGGGATGGGTGGATGCATGTCTCTTTCAAGTGCAAAGTGAACACAAACTGTCCCAGCCAATGATTGATCTCAGCTCGCCGGGCCCCTTCTAAATGCCGTCACCTGCTTGGGCTCTGCGCTTCTCCACTGCGTGGGAATGGTAACGCGCTGCAAACAAGAATGTTCGAGTGAGTGAGGCCACCTGAAGTGCTTGTCGCCTCTAAGCCTATTCCATATATCACAAGCAGAGTCCAGAGAAACTCGTGACATTGGGTGCCTGGACAGGGACGACCAATGCCGTAGCCAGCGTTAGGGCACCAACTAGTGTCGCAAATAATGTGAAAGTGACCCGTGATGAACTCACTAATAGACAGTCCTAAGTTGCCAGTGCTTATTTTGATCTTACGAATTGTCGAATCTGCCGATGTCCGTATGATGGACGTCGGAGTTATTATCTTTCATTTCAGGGGGGTTGAACCTAAATGGATACCTTTGATTTATTTTCATTATTTGATGAAATATTGTGACACAATGTTAAAAACCTTCACTCAAAACTGTCAACATGTTCTGCTTTTTTTTTCCAAGATGGTCCGACTGGCTGGCTATGTATGTATGTACCACACATACTGACTGCACCAATGGAGCTAGAAGTTTTTTTGTTTGTTTTTTTTTCTTATTTTGTTTGTTGTTTTTGCTTTTCTTTTCAATTTCTTGCAAATAATTCTTTTGGTGAAAGGGGGTCAATTTGAAACGTAAGTTTATGCTAACTTTTTGTGCCTGCTTGTTTGTTTTTTTGGGGGGGGGTTGTTTTTGAAAATCCAGACTTTTTAGTAATCACTGCTCCAAGAAAAGGTGAGATGAATACTTATTCATTGAACACCCCTCTCTCTATCTCTCTCTTTTTTATTTTTTTTTTTGATTGATGACATGTTGCCGGAAGACGTTGGTCACGTGACAGTTGTTATTGAGCAACAAACCAGACGGGTTTACATTGAAATTTTACTACTTTTTACCTTTGTTACTTATCTTTTAGTTGCTTTTTATCACAACTTCAACTCGGACCGAGTAAACAGCGCGATAGGAAATAAAGAGTTAGCCCACGGTGAGAATCGAACACGAACACCCTCCGGTCAGAGAATGTGAATGGCTTTAACCATTCGGTCAGGAGACTGATAGACGGATTGCACCTTAATTTTTTTCACTTACAGCACCAAGACTGGCAAAAAGCATTCGGTTTGAGGATCGAACTCACTAGATTAGTTCATAAACCGTCATTCTGCGGCAAGGTAACTTACTCATCATTTAATATAATGGACTTTCCTATTTGAACGAGTTCAGTTACTTTTAAAAGAAACATCAAATGAAATTGATAAGACGTAAACAAACTTTAATGAAGTCTCGCAGTAAGTGAGATAATGTGAAGAAACTGCTTCAACGAAACAGCAACACAGAGAGATATTTTACCTAATGCATTAAGGCCCCTCGTGATATATAATGAGAAAAATCTCATAGAAATTCAAATATATTCGTGAATGCTTCTCTCGTGGAATAACTAGTTTGTGTTAAACGGTTATTTACGCCCCTTTTGATTGTAAAGAGAGAAAAAAACAAGTTTCTAGTTTGTTTAGCATATTTTCTGCTTTTTTTCGCCGCCAATGGGATTTATGAATGAATGTTCACAGGTGTTGTCCAAAGTTCGATACTCAAGATAAAATTTGACATTTTCTTATTGTTGAGGAAAAAATGTTGATAACAGAGAAGCCTTTATCTTTAAGGAGGCACAGAAGTTTACAACACGTACGATTTGAATATGCCAGGTCTTAGCTACAAGGCCTTTGAAAGTTAAATCCTTGATAGATTTTTTTTAAAAGGGGAGGAGACAAAAAGGCAAGATAAATATTAGATAACCAAGTTGTTCATGCGTATTTTCCCTCACTGAATTCGTAAGATGCACAGAAAAATGAATCTTTTTTCCCCAATGCGATGCAATCGCAATATGTATAGTTTCCGTGACACGATTTTCTATCGAACAACGTTTCATCGAAAATGCAAAATACATGCACATGTGTATGTGTGTATGTGGCATGTATGCGTAAGCGCATGCCCGTATGCTGACAAGTGGAATGTGTGTATGTTTGTGGTATGTACTTGCATTTTCTATCAAACGTCTTTCGATAAAAAGTTGTGGTAGCATAGTTTCAGCGCTTGGGTTAAAACTTAATGCAAGCACAAGGTGCGTCTGAAACAGATTAAATTCAGAACAAGTTTCCCGTTGGTCACTTCTAATACTCATCAGTCGTCTATTATGAGGTGCATCCTCTAGTTAATCATTCTTAGTTGAGAGCTTGAACGACTTCCATTTTTCAGATCACTTTTCGTGATCTGAAAAGAGAAATGAACTTAAAATTAGGTTGATGCATATGAAATGTCGTTGTTTGTACATCATCTGTTCATATGATACACCATGCGATAGTCTTTGTTTTGTCCGTAACATTTGTCAAGGGAGATAACTATTAAACGTCAATTACAAAGTAGTCCACCCTAATTTTTCAAATGCGTGAAAAATCCTGTTTCATTCTGGTTGAACATGAACAAGAAAATATAGAACAAAAATGTTTTTGATATTTCATAAATGCAATGCAATTGTAAAATTATTTGAATAGTGCTATCATTTTTGGCTACATGGATGAACTAGTAGAGAAAAATACTAAAATTTGAAGTAGTACTAGCGCTGTGCACTTTAAGTAGATTCAATGTAAATAGAACTACTAATTATTATTATCGGAGTTTGAGCCCATTGCAGTAGTGCTGTCTACCCAAGAAGGTAATTTTCCCAGTACGATGTCAAGTTTGGAATGATGATGCTCGAACCACTGATAATGTTTTCAAAGCATTTTGTGTGAACATTATTTCAGAGCGAACTGTTCAGCGTTAGTTCAATGGGTTTAGGTCCAGGAATATAAATGTTGATAATAAACCTTCTCTTAATGAAGAATTATCGATAGCGGTGGCCAACAAACAACTGTTCGAGCACTTTCTGGAGACTTTAAGGCTTCAACAACGACCATATCACGTCATATCAATGCAATGGGAAGGGTTGAAAAATAGGAAAAATGGGCCTCACTTGAACTGAATTAAATACTCCAGGTGAATGCCTGGCGTAACAGTTCTCAGGTGACTGAGTATAAGCTTAGAGAATTGGGATCTGTGTGGCAACATCCACTATATTCACGTAATATTTTGTTACAGATTATTAACTTTTCAATCGTCATATTCGTATTAGAATATCCTATGTTATACAAGCCATAATCTGTGCTTTTACTTAAAAGAATTTATTGGCGATGGCATATTATCATTAAGGAATCTTTGGAAGAAAGGTTGCTTCGAATGGATCAAATTTTGATTGGTTACTTACCGTTTTTGTTCGTATCTTACTTCATCTTGCCATTCAACAAACGACATTTCACATACAACAACTAATATTTTACGAAATTCCAAAATGATTTACGTTGAAATTAGGTAGTGCTGCCTATCTGGAAATGCAAAAATCTCTATCGATTACCATAATTCTGTTTCTCTTTCACTTAAATGTGCTCTGTCAGTTTTTATCAGAATCCCAGCTAAAATTGATAAGACTTATTTAAAAGGTTTGAAGTAGTGAACTATTGAATGTTGAAGTAAAAGAATGCTCTAATACTCCCCGAACTCTGGTAGATGCTTTTACCAAATAAATTGTGGTCTAGTGCATATATATATATATATGTGTGTGTGTGTGTGTGTGTGTGTGTGTTCGTTCGTCATATGTTTAGAGCGCTCAATATTATTAGAAAAATAGAGCTCATTTTATCATCTTTAAGAATGTATGGATTTTTTTTCTAATTCACTATGAATAAGACGATGTAGATACAGAAATCAACAGTCCATGGTGACCCCGAGTTTCATACTACCGCGATCTTCATACCATAACGCAACTCTCAAATACAATAATATAAATACAAGATTTCAATGGAAAAAAATAGATGTTGGGTTTATTGACGTTTCCTTTTACCAATTAGACGGGGAGGGGGTTGAATATTGTCTTTATCCAGAGGAAGCCAGGGCTGCAACATGCAAAGGAAAAGTTTTTTATTTGCCTGGGAAACCTTTTGTGTGTGTTGTGCGTCTTTGTTACAAGTTCATGAAAGCGAAGCAGTCTTTGGTAATGTCAAGGCCTTCAGCATGTCGATTTAAGATGATATTCGTTATGTATGATAAACCGAGTTCTTTAAATGCTAAAGCCAGTTCTTTGACAGCATTGTCGTACATTTTTGTTTGACGCTTCCAGTAGAGCAAAATTTTATACGTAATATCAGTCATGTTCAGGCCGTTGGCTAAAGCATCGAAGCCTAACCCGGTAATACAGCTTTCTGACAATCCCAGATGCATGGCTAATTTCAGTCCATTGGGTACGTAATGTGACAGAACCATCAAGCTACGACCGGACAGTACACGGGCCTCGCGAGATACTGAAAGAAGATAACAGATCAATCAGTAAATTAAAAGGATATATAAAAAAAACAAAACTATCACATTTTAAAACCGGGATCGTCATAAAATGTTTAAACAATTCTATTAATGAAATACACTTATTCAGTCTCTAATACTTGCATTTAATCCTATCAATTGACGACATGTTTTCTCTTGACTTTCAACACGCAGGTTGTAAGCCAAAACTTGCTAAAACGATTTTTACGTAAAGAAATTGCAGATTTTAATATTTAGTTATCATTTTCCCCTGTATCCAGAAATATGTAGTTTGAGTAGAAAACAAAGCTATGCGTAAGAGTAGTAAAGTAGGAGTAAAGTCAGACAAGGTTTTGGCTTTCCTTATCACCACTTGCTATTTGAACCGGGTTCAAATGCAGTTGGCGCTAAAATATATTCCAAGGATGTCACTATGTGAATGTAACATTAGAATGACTAAATGACTTAGCATATTTGTTTTTATATATCCTACCTATGATATCATGCATTACATGAATAACTGGTATTGTGTATGTGTGTCAGAAAATAGAAAGAGACGGTGGTGTAATGAATAATACTTTGAGATAAGAACACTGCAGTTCCAGAGATTTGCGACGGTTATTATAACATACTGACTAGCAATTTTTGACTTGATATTTAGTAAAAAGTAGCATAAATACATAAAATTAATGTATATTAGTATAATTATATATCAGGGTTGTTTTCTTACTATGCTTTACCAAATGTCTGTCCGTGTTAGCGAAACTAAAGAACAGTCAGAGTTATGGCTATGAAATTTTTTGCACTAATGGTACTACGGAGCATGTTTTTAGCATATTAGTTGTTTTAATCATTGAATGTTTTTTTCATTCACCCCAATAATAATAATAATGATCTTGTTTCCATTTATCTATGAGTCTTACAATATAATTAACCAAATGTCCGTCTGTCCGCCCGTGTTAACAAAACTGAAAAAAGGATGGCCATGTTATGGCTACAAATGATCTATTGTCACAAATGGGACATCGGACCATGTTTTAGCAAACTAGTTTTTGAAATAAAATAATTCGGGGGAGGGGTCTGCATTCATTTTCATCCCGATAATAATGGTCTGCTTTCTATCTATCAATCTATGTAAAAACTATCAGTATGTGACCCCTAGATAGCATAGCCGAATAGTTACATGATAGCCAGAGGTACAATTAGATTACCACTAAAATTCACTCACCAAATAATGAAAATTTTGATGATTTACTACTGAATATTAGTAGTATGAGGTCTGCATCTGGGCTCAGCTCAATGATAATGATCTGATTTCCTGCTATCTAACAATCTATCACTAAAATTTTCATCCTGTTTATCTGTATGTAACCGCTAAGTTGCCAAAACGGTATACTGTATCCAAAGGTAATGAGTCAGGGCGCCAACAGTTTTGATCTCATATTTTAGTCAAGAGAATCATTAACCCATCCCTCAACAAGCTAAAAATCCAGCCCGTAAGGCAAATTTTCTGATTGTACTCGTAATTCACCATTGACTCTCAGTGACCTCCGCTGAAACTTTAGGTAGGTTATTTATTACACGATAACGTTAAAGTTAATTACTTTTAATTACTTTTACTAGGTAAAGCTTTGACACATGTAGGACTTGACTATTGATACAAAGAAAATAGCTGTTGATCGTTTCACCTGTATTTTCAAGTCACCCATTCTTCACGTTTCGTGCAGAGTTTTTGCAGAGCATCGCATCACCAAGGTGTGCCAGCCCCATACTGTGTGCATTCGGTGCCCTGATACTTTCGGTTTATCCAAAAGATATTTCTACCGCAGACGAGATTAAAGGGAACGTGATGAGGTAGCAAATGGTGACCCCGAAAGACGACTGTTTTGAGAAGTGGATTGGACATTGGGATAAGTATGTAAGGTCCCAAGAAGGATACTTTGGAAATTACTAAGACACCATTGCCCCAGGTAAGCATTTTTTAATCAATATTGAATCATCCTCGGACAGGTATCGTAAAGCTATTGAATAATACTGGTAGTTAGATAAGAGGGATTAGGGTTCCTGATAATTTTTTGTCTATCAAATCATATATTATTTCACAATAGTTGATTTTCGGTAAAAACACCCTCTTTTTATAAAACTTTTGATTTTATCCAGGGTCTAAGACGGTTCTAGTAGCCCCCCCCCCCCACAAATAGGCTATGTTTGCAAAATCCACACATGATTTTCTCTTTTGCAAAATAATTGTGAGGTCTGCGTTCGCTATCAACCCCCAAAATGATAATCTGATTTCCATTCATTTTCTTTATGATACATAAAGGCTGATTTGCGCGACCAAATTTAGCATGCATACTTAATGGACCTAGGATGAGTGGTTAAAGAAAATATATACGACAGTGCAAGGCCAACTAGTAAGAATGATAGCAAAAAAGAACTCACTAATACTCGTTTTGCGCACACATTTCGTCAGCCGTTCCATGGCATCAGCAGCATGGGAAACCTTCCTAGTTTTCTTCGAAACTGGATCTTTCTTTTGCTTGGGGATTTCCCCATTTGAAGTGGCGTGAGGAAAACTCCCAATGCGCTTAAGGGACATCTTCTTTTCTTTAATTTCTTCAGCTTCCACTTCTGGTTCGGGTTCAACGTAAAAAAATTTATCCGCCATTTCTTCACTGGTCTCTAACGTGAACAGACCAGACAGTTTGCTCCTTTCTTCTTCATCTTTTATATCGTCCGGAGTAACAGTCAAATTACCCACAAGTTTGTGCAGATAGCCTTTCAATGGCTCAAAATGGAAAACAAAGAAATGCTCTTTGAGATGGGAATAGAATGTGAGTTTAGAATCTTGCTCCTCTGGGTCCTTGACTATTTTAAAACTTCCTTCGATGTTAACGCTCCAACTGAGACCATCAAAAAATTCTGCGTCGTTGTACTTGTAAACTTCGGATCGTTTCCCCGGGATGTCAAAGTGAGTGGTCTTTTCTGGGTCTTTTTTCGCCCGTGGGTTGATCTTTTCAAAATTCCGTTTCTCCCACTCTTTTTCGAAGTAATCCGATTCTTCCCTCGGGTAGCAGGCAACGACAGCGGTCCAGAGTTTCTCTGTAAACATTACGAACATCGAGATACAGCCAGGGATTTTATGGTATTTATCTTCCAATATGGTAAGAGCTTCCTTCATCCTCCGGGCACGACCTTTCCTCAACTTCACCACGCAGAACCTGCAATTGTAAAAACAAATAAATCTTCAATAACCAGAAATGTCAAGACTGGCTGCTTCAGGGTCAAACTCCAATCTGACTGAAGCTCAAATAACCTAGCTCATAAGTTTTGAAAATATTTTAACTTTTGTAAAAACAGTTTTTCTTTGACAGAAAAAATATTTAAATTTTGCCATGGAAGGGCACTTAATAAAATAGTATGCAGATGTTTCTTTAAATAAGTGGCATTGAAATCTGAATTATTCTAGGTATAAATTGAGGCAGTTCAGATATAAATTGAAAAAAAAAACGTGGCCTGTGGAGGAAGAAAGTCACATGCCCAATTCCAATTTTCTCAGTAACCTTGGAGGGTCCTAATTTTTGTCAAAATCATTGTTGTTACCAGGGGGGAAATAAAGTCAACTATTCGACATCCATTGAGTGAAAAATACAAAGCACTCAGAGAGCACATACCTCTACCAACGCCAATTGGTGTGGGCATATAACTGCGATACAGGGGAAGTATCTGTAATTGGATTTGTCTCAAAATTCAATAACTTCTTCCATTGCCCATTATCCAGCCTTTCACAAAATTTTATTGAAATCCATTGGGAACTTTCGGGGATATCGTATGGACAGACAAACTGAAGGACTGATTTCTTAAAATTCTGATAAAATCTTTCGTATCGTAAAACATTCTACTACCTTTTATTGAATTATCATACTACCAGTCAGTTGAACCAGCAGGGGGAGGGGGCTTATATGAGTGGGAGGGGCGGCATACAACTAATCCATCTAGAGTAAGGCCCCAAAACGGTTAACAATTTCCTCTGACGACCTTTGAAGCCTCCTGGTGGCCTGCATTTAACAGCATTCACACGAGCAGGGTCGCATTATCTCATAGGCACACTGGGCAATTTCCCGGGTGTCCAACGATTTAGGAGACTCCGAAATTCAATTAGAAAATAAAAATTATGGTTCATAGGAGACAGAGACCGTTCTCTAAACTAATGTTTACTTTTATATTTAACACAATGATTGACTCTTTATTGAATCCATGTATTAAATCAGGAGTTGGCGCAACGACCTGCAGACCGTATCCTGTACTTTGTTTTAGCCTCAGATATTACTAAGACTGCCTTGCACACAAGCGATCCCTCTCTTTTTTATATCAATTAAACAAAAGACAATCCTTACACACGAATGATCCTTTCTTAAATCAATGAAACAATGAGCAGGAATCAGTTCATTCAAATATTTAGAGTGAGTGATGTGATGCAAAATCCCTTTTCTATGCTTTCAATCTTTGGTCGCCTGAGATCAAAGAGTTGGCTTCATTAGGAGAAATTCACTTAATAGTCCATGACCTGTTAATCCTAAATTGAAATGAATGAAAAAAATCAGTTGTAAAAGAATCAAATGGAAACCCATTTGATTTGAAAGCTTCTGTGACTGAGTAGGTAAAAGAGCTCGGCATGAACCAGGCTCCTCTAGGGACCTGATAACCTCACCGAGAGCTTTTTTTTTTTCATTTCCTATTCGCACCGTTTACTTTATCTATTGGGTCGAGCACCAAAGGCTCCTTAGTTGAGAACTGTTTGATTAATAACGAGCAAGGCTTTTGTTCATCGTATCACAGTACGGCCGAATCGCGTTGAAAGTTAAGCAACATCGAGCCAGGTCATTTCCTAGATGGGCGACCAACCAGATGCTGTAAGTAGTCGGGAATCATGTAGAGAGCCTCTCCCAATGACCGTGTTAATCATCCTAGGAAGAAACTGATCTCTGTACAACCTTCAATAAAGAGAGCCAAAGCTTCACTCCCTTTTGCCACCGAACCCTCTGATTGGTCTGGCTGCAAGCGGCAAGAAATGAGTGAACTGAATCAAAGGTGCTCAACTTTAGCTTCGTACTCGATTTTCATTCGTGCCTTAAACCTGAACTTTCATTCTAAAATTACCCCCCATAACAAAAGGTTGATAAATTAAGTGTTTTGGGGTTTGTTTTTTTCGGAAGGTATGTATCGAATGCCCACGATAGAGAAATGTTGCGAATCCTGGGGGAGGTCTATGTCCAACGACGGACGTTGAAAGATTGATGATGATGATGAGGAGGAGGAGGATGTATCGAGTATTTCATAAAAGTCGCAGCCCTAAGAATAAAAGCGTAGAATTTATGCCCACGTACAATCTATGTAACAATATTAGTCACGTGGTAACACGGTACACATGCGCTAGCCTCATATAGCATCCATTCCCATGTGTTGTCAGCTATGTTGTTTACCTGTGTAATAAAACAGGTACAAATCTGCATCCAGGTTAAAGGAAATCACTCCACTCACCAATTGTGAAGTTAAAATGTATGTGTAAATGGAATCCTATTTTAATCCTTTTGTTTTTAAAATAGATTTTAGATTTAAAATAGTTTAAATGCAGTACACGTTGACAGAATTATAACGCTAAAAGACCTGGATTAGTGAATTACAGATCGATTGCCAATGAACAATTACAAATCACCTCCACAAACTTTTAGTACTAGTTCATTTTTAAATACTCTTGCTCTTTCTTTCATCCAGACAGTTAAACCCCTACACAACGCGCATTGAAATCCGTTACCCAAAAGAAATTTGAAATCAGTGCTGAATTAGGGGAGGAACTGAATTACAGATATCCAGACTAGTGAAGGTCTACTGCACCAGATTCCAAAAAGTCGGTTGCATCCTTTTTTTTAATACCCTCACCTTCCAAGTGTTTTCGAGTCAAGTGACACCATCCGTCTGCTTATCTTCGTGTAATCCATCAGATTCCATTCACTTTCAGCGGACCCTTTTGATAAAACAGCAATGTCAAACATTTGCATGGCATCATTCTCTGTGTCGCTTGGTTGATTGCTATCGCCAGGTATTGGCATTTTGATTGTGAGTGGACGTCGGAAATCCCCTGTCTGGCTGCAACGCACATCCACCATCTCATAAGAATCCAACAGATCGGAGCATTTCAATTCATAGTTTTCTTGGCAATACAACAATTTCTCAGGAGGAATTGGGATTATCTACAAATAGAAATAACATGTATCTAATGAAGGTTTCAATCCTGCCTCGCGGTACTGGATGGGATAATAGAAAGTCTATAGCCACACTGAAGAGATGTAATACATCGAAACAGCTGTCCGTGGATAACACAATGATTAATGCTCCTCTATTCAGGGTTGAGTACTCCTTAAGTGAGGTAACTCATCCATTGTAGGCTTATGCAATGCTCTTCCACAGGAATAGAGCACTCTGGTGGATGGGGATTTTCTGCGTAAACAAATATATCGCTTAAATTCAGCCCTACTGACCGATTCCTTAGCCCAGAGGTAGGATATCGGCCTCCAGGTCTGAAGTGAAAGTTTCAATCCTGCCTCGCAGTACTGGATGGGATGAGGGAAAGTCTATAGCCACACTGAAGAGATGTAATACATCGAAACAGCTGTCCGTGGATGACACAATATATATATATATATATATATATATATATATATATATATTAAAAACTAGACAGCACTCAGAGAGTGCACGCCTTTTCCAACGCCATACACAAAATGAAAACCGAAAAAATGATATTTGAAAAATAATGGTAAGAACTTAAAAAGTACGATTATTTAGTTATTTCCCTTGAGTTTTAAACCTAGCGTTTTTTATTAGCTGTCTGCTTTTAAACTGCTTTCCTACAGAACACTAAAATATATATTTTCCAATTGAAGACAAATTCCCAGATCTCCGAAAACAACACGTATAGAACTGAAATAGATGTAAGAAAATTATCATTCTGGGCATTTGTCTGTGCGTGTTACAAGAACAAAATCACTTATTTTATAAAGGGGAGTTAACTGTGCTTAGATTTGCCTTAAAATGTAATCACTTCCTCTCTGATCTATAATTTACCCTTCCGCAAAACTTCATTGAAATCCATAAAGGACTCTTAGAGATGTCGCGTGGGCAGATATGGAATTTTGGTGATATTTGGTATGGACATATAACTGTGTTGTCGTGGAGGTGACTATTTGTTGATCTACCCCCAAATTTGATTACCTCTTTCGTAGTCTATTGTCCATCTCTCTAAAACTCTCTTTGTAATTCATTCAGAACTTTTGGGAATATAATGTGGGAAGCCATAAGCATATACAAGAATGTATGAAAAAAATGGGAAAATATCTCTCAATCCCAAAAGAATTCCCATATCCGCCAAAATTCAACCGACTGTCTCTTACCCAATCACATACCGTTCCACGAAATCTCATTCTAATTCGTTGAGACCTTTTAGAGATATTGTGTGGACAGTCATTATATTTGATATTATATGATGTGGACATATAACTATGATGTAGGTAGGTAATTGTGCATGGATCTTCCCCCAAATTCAACCATTTCTCCAGTAGGGTATTCTCCACTGTTCCATGTAATTTCATTGAAATCCATCGAGACCTTTTTGAAACACTGCGTATATAGTCATAAGCGTATACATAAATATATTTAAAAAAGAAACAAAACAGAAAAATATCTCTCGATCAGAAACGCGAAAACTGGTGTGGATTCATGCTTTTCCAATGATCAATAAGGTGCATGAAAGCGACCTAATCTGGTGAGATTGAAATTCGTTTCGCCGACTGTATGTTCTGAACAATCCATCGCCCCCTTTTATTTATTTTTAAAAACAATCACCACCATCCATTCTCGATGAAACTAAAATGACATTTTACCCGTGTTGCTCATACAACCATTGAATCCTCCCGATAGTCACCTATGGAGCCGAAGCATAGAACCTAACCAAAAGATTGACCTTCGAACTGAGATCCATGCAACATGCTCAAGAGGAGATCAAGCTCAACACGGAGAGATCACAAGAAAGCCCAGTTCAAAAGTGAAAAAACGGGATTCAGAGATATCATAGAAACCATTTAGAAAACTAAAATGGCAATGGGCTGGTATTGTTACAAAAATCTCAGACAACTACGTGACATTACGACTCACAACGTGGATCCTCAGAGATCATATGTGAAGAACCAGCTGGCAAAATATGAGATGGTGTGACGAACTTAACGATTTCAGAAAGTACTGGCTCTGCGATGCACATGATAGAGTGGTATGGCGAATCTTATGGAATGTCAATGTCCGACCACAAACGCTTAAAAGGCTGTTGATGTTAATTATTCAATGTGACATTTGTGCTGGATGGATTGCTGCTAGATTATTAATATTTGGATTGATATTTGTGAGTTTCAGAATAAACATTATGTAATTCACCGAGTTATCTTCCCCTTATTTGTTGACCTCACCGCTATAAAACGAAAAATCGACCCTTTTAATAGAAAGTTTTTTCGTACAGTGTATTACCTTCCCCCTCATCTCAGCTTTTGCCCCTTCGGAGTGATATCACTGCAGTTGAAATGACTGCTATAGACTTACCTCTAACGAGCAGCAGACAGTGCTCTCAACAGCTTTTCGTGGACATCTCAAGGAGAAATATCGGCAGAGTCGAGAAGAAAAAATTGAACCGTTGGGAGTCAATTCAAATGTTTCTTTCTTTGGAAGAAATGTCACGGCAAACACACCACCTTTATGTAAAGTCAGTTCTGCATAGGTATGATCAGCATTTGTCTCGTCTTTCTTTTGGGGATATGAAAAAAAGCGGATAGATTTATGAATCGGTATAAAAACAGATATTTTGACATGCAAGCTACGGAAATCAATTATAAGAGTTTGTCATTGGAAAATACAAAAATTAATCTGGGATATCTAAAACTTTATTATTTGGAATATAACACATCACATTCTCTCTCCATATATATATATATATATATATATATATATATATATATATATATATGCTTTACTGTTTTTTGTTTGTTTATCATAATTATATGATCGTGAAAAGTGTTAAACTGTGACGAAATGATCTTTATAATTATCACATTATAAGCTAATTTGAAAGGTTTCATTTTTCAATAATTCAAGTGTCCTAATTTCAATTTCTCTATGTCCCATCTTGACATTAAACATTTCTTTCAGTCACTTAAACACTTGTTTTCTTTCATTTCAGTTTCAAACGTCCAGCTATTCTCTGACGTATTATTTATTGTTATGTCATAATAGCCTTTCATTTTATTACAACCCTATAATTCTTTTTCTTTCAGCTGACTTCATCTATTTCTCATGGACTGATCCATCATAACTTTTAGATTATAGTGGGAATCATAGACAATAGAGGTGCAGTCATACAATTATGCATACTCATCTGTAACCAGGTCAAAGAAAATCACTTTCAACACCTATTATAAAGTCAAAATGTATGTGTAATCAGCATCTTTTGCATTACGTATCGTTTAAAAAGTTTTTAGATTTAAAATAGTCTAAATACAAGCTCTCAAAAAGACGGTTGAATCCTTTTCCAAACACAATATATATATATATATATATATATATATATATAATTGGTTCTTATTATGGTTGACTACGAGAGTATTGATATTACCGCTGCTACTTGTGTAGATAAGGTACTCACCTTCTTTTCCCCATGAATCGTCTTGGCATGCCAGTGACGAGTTACTTTACCTTACTCAAATAAAAAAATGTGAAAGATTTTGGAAGTAAAAACAAATACACGTATGAGAGCTTTACCAAGTGTATATACGTAGGATTTATCTCCCTTGCATTCAAACACTGTTTGCTTTAATAATGTAACGTCTTTGAAACACTAGTTTTTTTAAACAAAAAATCAAAGCAAAACCTAATCTTGCATTAAAACTTTCAGTACTTTCAATTGCCTCCGTGGAAAGGTAAATTACCAAATGTAGGAACAAGATGATAAGAAAGACCGAAGAATGTTGTACAAACTTGTACTCATCGGAAACAGAAGAATCACCAGTAGACACTAGTGATGTTAAAGATATGTTTAGAGATGAATTAATATTTGAGCTTGAGAATATGAAATACAGAAAAGCTCACGGCAATGATGGCATAGTGACAGACCGTTCAAAAGGTCTGGAAAAGGATTAGCGCAGCTATTCACAAAGTGCATACAACAAAAGTCAATGCCTTAAATCATCTGTCTATGAATAGCTATCCTATGTAAAAGAAAGGGGACGATTAAGATCTTGGTGACGATCAACATTTTACTATCTAATATGAATAAACTATTCTCAAAAATATAAACAGACTAACGAACACTCTAGATGAGAATCAGTCACGCAAAACAGGCAGGTTTCAGGGAAGGTAACCCATTTGTGCAGGGCCAGGCTTCAAAAAGAGCCCTAAAGAGGGACCTACTACTCCCAGCAGAACAAGATGGAACGGTCTCAAATGACAAGTGTCGGTGTCTATTGGTGAAATATCGTTTGTACTGATCTAAAAGGTGTACAACCGTTCATTTTAACCCGTTTTCTTGCAATCAGACAGTGATTTCTTCAAAATCGTATATTGACATCTTGTCCTCTTCTATTCCACAATAAGGTTTAACTTTCACTGAAATGTTTTGTCTAAACTCAGAAAACGCCAAAACAAGACACAATGAGATCTGAATTATTGTATTGATCATTTTAGAGCAACCTTTTTACGTTTTTTTTCCACAGAAATGCTCCATAAAGATGATGACTTAACTGATTTTCCTGCTTTTTAGAGGATGTTGTATCTGAGAGCAGGACCTTAGCTAAACATGGGGGTGGGGCTATTTAAAATCTACTATTCAAATGTTTCTACTAATGTTATACAAGAACAAATCTTACTAAATGTTAAAGGGGGGGAGGGCTCCTCAAAGAGCAAAGCCCCACTGATCCTCGAACCTCCACCTACGGCCTATGTCTCAGAGGCTCATAGACATCATCAAATACTTTGAAATTTGATTTACTTTGTCTGAAGAATTTAGAGCAATTCAGTAAAGAGTAAGTTAGTACGGACATTAGGTTTGTAGTGGTTAGATTTAACCTTAATTTGATGTTTTTAACAATTTTTCCACAGTTCAATATCAACTAAAATAAGATTTTAAACACTTTCTATTGTTATCAACATCGTAACTATTTGTACTTATCTGAAATTTATGTATAAAAATGCTATCAAACGCCTTTCAGTCAATGAATCGTGGATTGTTTCAAAATCACGTATTGACATCTTATCCTGTTTTCTCTTACAATAATGTTTGCATTTCACTGTTTTGTCTATAAGACAACCCTCTAAAGACGCTGATTGCTAAATTATTATATTGGTAGATTTTATGACAAAATTATAAACCTTTACAGACAATTTTTTGTGTAGTTCTGTCTTTTTTCCCCAGAGATGCTCTATTAGCTTCTGTAAAGTACTAACTCTAGTAACACTGTTCATAAAGTTTATATATTGATACGTACTACGCAATATAAACCCATCTATTCGGAGGGATCTTCAAAGGAGGCGTCAGGTATCTGAAGAAGTAACCATAAAAACTTTGGTTGGGTCATCCAATGCTTGATGTTGTGATTTGTCCAATGTTTTATATCTTTTCCCCTTTTCCCGTAGAGTTATTGGTGCATCATATACCATGAAACAACCTAAAACAACTTGATGGGAAGTTAACTATGAGGCTAAGTTGTATACATCTGACCATGACATTCATTGCTTCAATTGGCCCCCATAGGATTATTGCATCTTCTGAGCTTTTTGCCGTCCAAATGCTTCAAAGAAACCACTGCGCTTCGTAGATTGAAGATTATAAGCGAAGCATTGATATACATTTACTTGACCTCCCCAGAGATATATGCTAGAGCTAACTGGCTACCTTGGGTTGATGATAATACCATTGGGTCCATCAATGACCTTGATGCCTGTTTCCAAGAGAAGGATAGTTATGGTGAAAAGCTAAATGTCTAGAAATTGGAGATCAAATGTCTGTGGTACTTGGCACAATAACAGGGCTCCTTGAAGATGGTAGGAATCAATCAGATACATTTGCTTTTTGAGTCAATTACCTTGAAGCTGTATCAGTGCTGTTTAGTTAAATGAGAGCTGATTGCGAGGCAGATTTTTGCTGTATTTTTCAGTTTGAGAAATGGCACCATTTAGGCTGGGATGATCCATTACGCCAGGTATATACTAAAAAATGTTACTTAGATTAACTTAAATTACACTAAATGCAGGAGAATTCAAGCGATTATACATTCCAAAAAACAGGCTGAGAAATGTGAAGATGACGAGGGATGTAGCCGATGTATTCAAAGTATAAGAATACATCCTAAACCCTGACCAGGATCTATTTGATCTCGTGGAAGTTCCTGATTGATTGGTGAATATTGTAAGTGACGAATTGGCTCTAGATGCTGTCAAGGGATCACTCCGTTAGCTAACAGTGAATGGAGCAACTGAATATGAAGAGTTCGTCAATGAAAGAAGGGTGATGGAGAAAAAGCTGATTTTTTAGATATCTCAATGAAAGCAGTCGTTATATTTGCAGATATGGAGAGGCACTCAAGCTATGACAAGGAGAAAGAGATCACTATCAAAACAGATGCTCTCTTCAGACGATTGCTGACTATCGCAAAGAACAATTAATTCTAAGATAGCGCTTTCATGTAAGTTAGCATGCATCATTCCATGTCTCCTCCACGATAACAGTGTCACAAGGAAGACCAACGAAGCGGATCTGGCAAATACACTAGAATCAATGACCAATGAGATTCCTGACCTGCCAAGTGGCAATGACGATGCTAACAGCCTACATAGTTGATGGGGTGACCATGATTCAAGCTATGAATGAGGATAACTTCAAAACCTTCAATAATAAATAATCACCAATTGATTGATTCAAGTTTTAAAACATTGTACCTACCAAGCCTGCATGCTCATACTTGTGTTTGATAGGTGTGATAGCGTTCCATCGTCGTCTGATCAGCGTTGCGGGGCCTTAGCCACAGAAATAACGCCCCAAACACATCATATCATAGGAAACAGGACCGTGCTACACTGCAGCAATCTTTATAAGGACCTGGAAACAAACCACATTTGGCTTAATTTGTAAGCACTTATGTGGTGGACAATACTAAGGATTACATCCCAAGTAGAAAGTTGCTTACACTTGCAGGAGGGTTCAAGGATGGCCAGAGGGTGGTTAAGGTATCTTGTGATGGTCCTGAGGATGTCATACCACTATGGTCCTGTATGCAGTATTTCTAGCCTCAGAGTATCAGCGAACAATCATCTGTACTGACAACACAGATGCCTTGGTCATCCCAATTCGCTATTGTAGCTTAAGAATGATATCCAAGGAGGTTCATATGCATGCAGTCTATGTTGGTAAGTTTCTGACTGGAGAGCGAGACATAACCGTTCGTATCAGAGCATCAGAGCTTGGCGAAGATGTTTGTCAGTGATTGTTCTCGGTGCATGCATTGCTAATTTGAAATCGGGATCAGCAAGAACCTTTGTAGAAGGAGAAAAGGCATGACACTAGGCAAATTACAGCATCTGTACGCAACCACTACAGATGATTCTACTACGCAATGTCTCTCACGATGTTGGCTTGTTTGCAGCAGGTACCAGTCATTGGGTAACCAAACCAACTGCGAATGGTTCCGTGACACCTCAGGACTTCGGACAGTGATGTTTACCCAGAAATCAGCTCCAACCGAAATCAGAGACACCACTCATTTGTACTGTGAAGAAGCTGACTGTAAACAAGGCTCCTATTGAGTATGTGTTCTTGCAGGTCTCAAATGCAATAACCTCTGCAACTGTGAAAACTCCCGAACGTGCCATCTTGTTCGCTTGATTTGAATGACTGAGGGGAAACAATGATATTAATAATAGCTGTGCATTAATCATATTCATTGTTTATTGGAAAAAACATTTTTCTTTATCATGAATTCAGTTTAGAATATGAGTTATAGAAATCTACTATACAAGTTGGTTCAATTGATATGTAATTCATAATTCCTCCAATAGAAAACAATGTCGAAAAAAAGTTTACCCTAAATCTACCCAAATCAACGTTTTTATAGTAACTCTTCTCTGTTAGCCGAGGCTTTATTTAAAAAAAACGAATTGATCAGCCTCTACTGCTTAGTATTTATCAATGTATAAATATTATCAATTGGTACCTTACAGGAACTAATAATGCATAAGTGAGAAAGTAAAAAAAAAAATCCCCCAAAAGTAGTCTGTAAAGGTTTGCAATGTAATTAGATCATCAATATAATAATTTAGCAAATATACTGTCCTTGGGGGGTTGTCTTATGATAGGAATTCAGGCAAAACAGTCTCATACAAAAGTTAGTGTAAGAGAGAACAGGACAAAATGTCAATATGTGATTTTGGAGCAATCCTTGACTCATTGACAGAAAGGTGTTAAAAAGCATGTTTATACATATTCTAGATAAGTACAAAAGGTTATGTTATTGATAACATAATGGACAATGTTTATAAGTCTATTTCAGTTGATATTGAACTATGAAAAGGTTTTAAAAACATCAAATTAAGGTTGAATCTAACTGCTACAAACATAAAGTCCGTACCTGCTTACCCTTTACTGAATTGCTTTGAATTCCTCGGATAATCTAAAACCAAATTTCTAAGTATTTGATGATATTCATGGGCTTCTGAGACATAGGCTTTTACCAGAGATTTTAGCGTCGGTGGGCTTGGTGCCTTTAGTAGAAATACAATAATTTTTCAGCTACGTCCTCGTTCTAAGATACTCCGTCTATGCATCATCTGAGAAACATGGCAAATAAATTAGTATGCTTTACAAAAAAATAGAGCATTTATGTCTTAAAAGTTATAATTCCATAATTTAACTCTAATTTGGCAAAACAGTGAAATGCAAGTATTGTAGCAGGACTACATTGATTTCTTCAAAATAGTATATTGATGACTCGTTTCTAGAAAAGGGGTTTAAAATGCAAGTTTGTACAGCTTGTAGACAAGTACAAACCAAATATTCCGTTAATAGACACCCATGTCTTTTATTTGAGACCGGTATAATTTTGTTCTACCACCGGGAGGGGTAGGTCATTTGTTCACTCCTTGCCTGCAGCACTACATCAATATACCACCAACATAAGTAAATCCGTTGCTTGAAGAGAAAGGAGACCACAACAAGCCGCTTTGGTTAATTATGAGAAAGCGTTCGAGCCAGTAAAACACATGACAGCCTCCAACTCAATGTGAGAGTTGGGTAATAATGATATTTGCATAAAAATTGTCGGGAATATATACAAAGACGGCACACCAGTGATTTGACTACGTAAAGATACGATTATAAAGATTGGAAAAGAAGTGAGATAAGGGAATACAATTTCGCTTAAAAGCCTAGAAAACATCTTTTCGAAAACTGATTAGGAACAAATTGGAGTAAACATAGACAGCGACTTTTTAAATCCACTACGATAGACATAGTCCTAATATCAGAATCATAACATGAACTCTAAAACACGATAATTGATCTGAATAGGGAAGGCTTCAGAGTAGGATTAAAGATGAACAGAATTAAGACAAAAGTTATGTTCAACTCTAATGTCCTGAAAACGACCATAAGGATAGATAATCTTGATAATATTGAAGATACATTTACTTGGGACAGTTAGAGGAAAAGCATGAAAGCTCAATATAACGATGTATAACGATTGATCGGAAAGCATTCATCAATCATACATTGAAAAGTACTTTTAATGGGACAGCTTAGCCAAATATAGTACACTCTTTGATGAAAGCATATCATAAGGTACACCTAAGGCTAAAGGCATTTTTAATGATCATGAATTTTCAATATGTCGCCCATGGCAACCATTCAAAAATGGCTGCCAGTGACAACATTTTTCAGATCAATTTTCGTATCTGCGATGGATATATGATAATTAGTCGAATTTTGTACCAGCTCTTGGGAATAGCCATTTGGATAATACACGTAAGTCACAGAGCGTCCAGCACCTGGGAGATACCAGTCAATGTAAGTAGCTAAGGATGATATAGAGAGTCTCCCGTGTCGATCCCGTTCTCCTTTTCTAAGAGGAGACCGATCTTTACACTATGCCCAATAACACAAGGTAAAGGCCTTATCCAGCCCCTCTGATTGACCTGGTTACTCGCGACAAGAAATGAGTGAATGAAAGAAATAAGAACTTGTGAATGCATTACCTTGGAAAGAAAGCCTACGTCGACCCATTCATCTTCTTTGGACCATAGACCCCGAACGTTGATGTCGTAAATTCTATTATCGACCTCTACATATGGAATCTGTAGAAATATGGGATTTTTCAAGAGTTTGTAAGAAGCATCCAGTTTATATATTTCACTATGTAGCTTTTCTCCGATGTTCATTTTGGGAATGTGAATGAACCTCTTGGTTGGGGGGACGACGCCTGCAACGACATTGTCCTTCTTATTCATCGCACCCTCAGGAATGATCAGCTTGCCACCCTTGGGTAGACCATATGTACCGCCCTTTTTACCAGGTGCATATAACTTGCTGTAACTGTAAGAGAAAAACATCATTTTTAGATTGAAGTTGTCAAATTCATTTGCTTTTGTAATAGAAATACTTCATTACGGTCAGAATAATGACTAAAGTCCCCCTCTGTGCTGTGCAAATACAAATGCAAAAACGCACTTTACCATCAGTGCACAACAGGAATAAATAAATTAAAATGAAAAAAAGTGCATTCAACTGTAATGATGGGATTCCCTTGGTTTTCAACACTGAACCCTCTCATTCGGGAGTATAAAGTCTCACTGTAAAAATATTTCCTGCGCCCTTGTTTCAAACTATACATTCTCGATAAACGAATTCAGTTTCTATTTTAATAAAAGGAACATCTAAATTCAAATACATCCATGAATTTTTCCCACAGGGATTAATACGAAAAAGAATCATATGAAAATAAAACAGATCAGGACGCACGTCATATAGCAATGATCAGTGAGCTAATCTTGCTGGTCGATGTTAGCGGCTTCGATCCTCATCGAATATCCCTATATTTATCTGATACCAATTCAGGTTATTATACTTGGATGAAGTGCAGTGTGTTTTTCAAAGTTTGTTGTCCGTAACACTTGACTCTCTCACCCAGGGGTTCAAATTTTACTGAAAAGAGTACCCCCTTCCCACTTTCGAAACTATGGACTCTTCAACTAAGAAATTTTCTCCACGGGTATTAACGAGTAATAATAAGATACTACAATTATATTCTTTTGGAAATAATCGCTTAGCCGACTTCCCCTATTAACTAATAAATCGCTTTTCAAATCCCAAATTTGTACGTCACTAATTTCCTGTTTGATGTAGCTTAAAGTATTCAATAAAATATTAACTAGATGCATAATTTACTAGAATGCAACCATACTTAAAAGATTCGAATAAATCTTTATTAGCCATGAGAAATACGGAAGCTGAGCATAAATTATCTCGAAATAATTTCAGGTTAACATTTGCACAAGCATTTAACGCCTGCATACTTTTGTCCCCGGGAAAAAGTTGAACAACATGAGATTATTACGCACATTGACAAAAATAGAAATTTAAAAAAAATAGAAAGAACTTTGGAATGGCGGTAGGAATATTTATGAAGCTTAGTTTATCATCTAGAACATTCTACGAGTTTATATTGTGTTTTAACGAGATTTCTGTTGGCTACTGGACTGTGTAAGAACCAATAGCGTATTAAGAAAGAGTATTAAAGAATGCTGGAATCGCTGATCTCGCGATATTTGTGATTTGGCTTGTTTTCTTTTCGACTTTGTTGTTGATAGTATTCACACACAGCCAGAATCTTGGTTTTTCCTTCAATGTCTGAAACATAATGAATATATATAATGAATATATCCATTCAGGGATTCATAAAGAATACAAACTGTGGCCAAGTATTCACCAGAAGACTGCAAATAAACACTTGTCAGCTGGAAACGCTGTTATACGTGATCCAACAATATGACCATTATTCCTGTTTTCAACTTCATGATAGTTGGAAGCAGTCCATGCACCAATCATCGACACTATTTTGTGATCATTGTTATTTGGAACGCCATACAAGACCTGTTTTATTGCAGAAAAGCTTTGTACTTGCATTCTTGTTGCCTGAGCTGACCATCTGCTATCAAACATTTCTTTTGCAATGGGCAAATGAGCACCACCGTCAGATAATGCCGCACAAAGGAGATCTCGCCGATAAGCAGAAATAGAAAAAGGTGGATAAAAGCCTCGAACAAATTCAAGAATTTGATATTTGATAACGTTCAGCAGAACATTTCCAACCAAATTTAGTGATCGTGAAAAATATAGAATGCAATCCATGATATTGGCCAGCTCTTCAATTCGTACACGTAAGTATAGTTACTTGCCACTCATATTACGAGTATTGTCATCGCCAATGAGGTCCTCTAATCCTAGAGACGAAAAAAGAGTCCTGAGCGGAAGATATCAGTGCTAGAGGCTAACAGCAACACTATCTTGGTTCGCATAGTCAAAGTCTGAGAGCACAGGGAAATCTGAGATGACCAGGCGTCGTATAGGGTTGCAGGGGGCAGGGGCAGATCATGCATCTTTAGACGTCTCTTTGTCGCTGCTCTCCACTGTAGTTTGTCTTCGGTTGTTTCCCCCAGACTTTTGTCTTCCACGACTAAACTACAACTAGCGGAAAAGGGGTTGGCAGAATATAGTCAGGCATGGGAAAACAGAATAGGCATCCTTTCTGAATAGCATAACCGATTTCTTGCGTGTTGTTTCGTTGTTATCTTCATGGACATGAGTGAAATAGAACTTCTGACAGCACTGAAGTTTCTCTTCATTGTCGAACAATCGCATAAATGAAGAAAAGTCACGATCAAGACGTTTACATTCGTCACCGTCCTTGGCCATCTAATATTCACGATTTATCCAGATTGTTCAGCCATTCTCCAATATCATTAGAATGCTTGGTCTTTTGCAATAATAGATCTTGACTGTTACTGTATGCCTAGAGTTGCTGTTGCATTTTTCTCCCTCGCTTCAAGTTATGCATTTCCAGAAGACGTCCAATATCTCCAGTTTTACTGCTTATTAAATAAATAAGCACGTGAACTTCGAAAGATGAAAAAGTACGATTTGGCAAGCGGTGACCCAAGATCATAAGAATAGTTCATAATACAAAATCTGAGTAACGGTATTAACCAAGACTATTAACCAGTTCGCAGTTGTTTTCATCATCTGACTAAAGCTTCGTTCATTGACAAAAAGATTTTTTCTGTAATTAATTTCATTTTCACAGCTGGTGTGCCGTGTAAGTCAAATATACTTTCACATGTGTCGTCGTACTATAAAGTTTGAGAACCGTTGTATTCCTACATGCGGAAATGTTCGACATTGTTTATGAATAACCCCCAAATTAGAATTTACAACATCAGCGAAGCGTCAGGTTAAGGACTAATAAGAATCAAACGTGAACTTACTTTTCGAACGAAACATGTGGGGCTTTTTGGTGGCTTTCATTCGATTTTTTTACTTTTCCTTTCTCTGGCATCTCGGTTCTAGAATAGGAAACAGAAAATAGCAGAACATTAAGTGTTTTTGAAGGAGTTCTTTCAAGAAGGGTCGTCCCAATGATTCCTGGCGCCCTGGGCAAGATGAACAGAGCACGCGCACACACACACACACACACACACACACATGCAGTCTACTCGTAATCTTGACTTTTCTTGAAAACGCTGAAAAAATTGAAACAAAACCCACGTTGATTGAATAAAGGAATGTCTTTCCCCCCAGGTATGGTTAAAATAAGGTATAGTGAAGTGACTGTCACCATCTTGATGTTTGTCTGCTCTAAGTCTATTTTACATGTAGAACCTCGGAGAAATCCGAGACTGAGGCCCGGTCTGGGACGGCTGTTGCTGTGGCCAGTTGAGGGCACTTAACAAAGTACAAGGTTATTACCAATTTTGGCTGAGGCCAAAATCGTTGCGTGTACCAATACAGCATTAGGCTAGACATAAACGATCAGATAGTTTTCTTTTTTGCTAACATCCATCATATTAAAATCCAAACCCAGATATTATAGGAGAGTAAATGATAAACCCATGATTTGTTGAGCAAAGAAGGGGTCGAACATTATTCGAGTAGATACGGTGTAGGGGGAAATTATGTAAGACACGCAAATTTTTCTAATTATATTGAGAAACAATATTATCACATAGATTTAATCCATTTTTTCTTCTTCTCTTGTATTTTTCTTCATACCAAATATTATCGGTGTTGTGGTGCTAAAAAAGACGAAAGAGAACGATGGGCTGTCTGCTCCTCCGAACGCACCGACCCGATGAGCGAAGCAAGCCCCTACAACTGGGTTTTTTCTATAGAGTGCAAATTTCAGGAGTACCTTGATTCAAAGTATATATAGCTACCATTCCCCGTTTCGACTCATGTGAGGATACAAACAAATGCAGAGAATGAGAATTTTAGTAGTATCAGATTGTGGAAGAACGCTGCACCCCTCCCAAACAAAATGAGGGACCTCAGTCCCGACGCGTTCCCACAGTTTTACAATTAATATCGTGCGTCATGTTTACCTTTATTCGAATATTTAAACAATCTGACAATATTGAATTCATTCCAAACTATATGAAAATATAAAATCTATTTCAAAATTCAATCATCAGTCGTATTTTGAAAGATTAGATTCAAAACAGGGGATATTTCAAAATTCAAAACGAAATGATATTTCATTCAATATGGACTTATCATAGAGTGATCAAAGGATTAAAGGTTCAAATGTCAATGTATTGATAAAAGTCTATTCAAGATTGTGCCTGACGATGAAGGTAAAGTTCATTGTTCATAAACTGCTTACCTTGATTAATATTATTTACATTTTATGATTTTATCGACTCATTTCTGTTGACATTTTCCTGTCACGATTCCTTATACATCTTGTTAAGCAGCGAGCAATAAACTAAGTATTCCCACGGGTGTTGCCCCGCAACAGAAACGCTACGCGTTGCATGACTAAAGGGAGTTCTTCATTATTTTTCCTTAGAAAACTATCAGCAAGAATAGACGTCATTTTCGAAGCTCTATGTAAGACGACGGTTTTTCTTGACGCATGTAATCAAATAATTGTTTATATATATATATATATATATATATATATATGCAATGCTCTTCAATTGGAATAGAGCACTCTGGTGGATGAGGGATTTCTGTGTAAATAAATATATCGCTTAAATTCAGCCTTACTAACTGTCCAGTTCCATAGTTCAGAGGTAGGATATCGGCCTGCAGGTCTGAAGTGAAAGTTTCAATTCTGCCTCGCGGTACTGGATTGGAAAATCTATAGCCACACTGAAGAGATGTAATACATCGAAACAGATGTCTGTGGATGACACAATATATATATATACATATATATATATATATATATATATATATTATATATATATTTCAACGGATGTAATCGAGTAATCATATGTATAGATCATACGATGTATCACAAAATGACCAACTGAAGATACATCTAACAGATGTAACATAGGTCGGCATTTAAGATGCGAGTTTTTTTTTTACCTGAAATATCATCTTGTGTAAAAGTTTTAGAAATGTTGATATCCTTGTGGTAAGTTACTTTCCCCGGATTAGTTATTTTTGAATAAGTTAAACTGAGTTTACTGTATATGCCTGACAGTAGTGATGGGGTTTTGAAGTTTTTTAAGTGTGTGTGTCAACAAAAAAACAGTTCAGTGGATTCGTTTGTTGGTATTGAGTTTTTATTAGAACAGTGCATCTCTATATAGAGTTGAGATGGTGGAGTAGAACATTTTGGACAACTGTTATCTTTCCCATCCTGGCTGCAGAATAATAAAGGCTGATGACAAACTAGCACTAACACCCATCCTAAAAATACTAACTGTAACACTAACCCTAAAATAGTACTCTTGACCCCTAGGCTTTGGAGGAGTGATCATTCCAAAACGGGAAAGTTAACAATTGCCAAATTTTGTTGTACTAATCTTCCAAGTGTATAGAGGGTTTTATCTGCCTTGCAAACCAGGATCCAAAATCATAGCGTTTGCCTGGTCTCGAACACCGATCTCCGGTACCCCTCTAGCCCTAAAGAGGAAGCTGTTCATTATGATCATTTTGGGGCATGTTTTGGGGGTAGTAATAACATGATGACAACATTAGGTGAATGAGACGGAAGGAAGCCCTTTTTTGTAATCATTCTGAATAAAGTGATTGGAACTGGTTAATTTTAGTAACAATAACCGGTTGCTTATATTATCAGCGATTATAAAAAAGGCCATTCCCTTTGCATATCATTCATGAGAACTGTGGATAATAATGAAGCTTGTCTGGAAGCTGAATTAGTGGGATAACCTACAAAAATTGAACCCAGAACATTTTAGTTTATGGTAGTCTGCAGAAGCGTCAATGACCTTTAACTTCTCCTGTTGACTTGTTGGGGCGTAGGCGTTCATGGTTCCTTTGCTGACTTCGAAGTCCATTTCCAAAAGCACAGCGTCCTTCACATTCTGATAATAACCTCAATATCCCTCTCTTGACATGTTTGAACGAGTTTGTCCTGTAAAAGAGTGACTTCTTTGTTCTTGGTGGCAGTGCTTTTGTAATGCTCACAACTGTTAATTCAATGCCTGAATCGTATTCAGGGTGGGGATATACTCGCTGAGGCTAGCACTGGGGGGTGTCGCTTGATGTCACGAATCGACACTATTTTGAGCCAGTCTACCACCAGGCGTGGTTCGAGATTAAGTGATTTGTTTCTGGTGGTTTTTTGCGAGGTTTGTGAGTGCGTTTGATGATTTTCACAATAGCTGATTAAGAAGAAAAGAGCACAAAATGTGTATGAAGTTTAGTTTTCTTCTCAGGAAAACTGTGATGCTTCGAGAAGCTTTCAAAGAAGCTTTGTGTAAAACACAAGTGTGTGAATTTCAAATGCAATGAAATAACATCCATGATTTGGCCCACCTTCAACAAGCGAAAAAACCTTGAAAAAGTTCACCACGTGACAATGAAGATTGTCTTAAAACCATTGATGAGATATCCGAGATGACTGGCTTGTCTTGGAGTAAATATTTTTAGACCAGTTAATTTATAGTATAAAATCTAAAAGGTTTTAACTTTCGTTAATATGAATTGATTTACATTGATGCAACAGATAGAAAAATGCAATATTTTCAAGTTTGGTGAAATTATTGATTGAAGTATCAAAAAATATTATTCTGAGAAGATATTTTCCAAGTAATATTTGTTTTAATTTCTTTAAATTGAAGCAACCTCAATTGTTCGGATTCCAAAAACAATCTAAAAAAATGAATAAAGCCTTGAAAAATGTATGACATATTCTAAAAGATTTGCAGTGGACTGCAGATGTGACACTAGGGGGCCAGGAGTCCCCCGTGTCCTGAAAATTACTATGGCTGTTACCAAAAATTACTATGGTTATTACCAGTAATTACTATTGTTATTACAAAAAGAGTTATCTGTGTTAAAAGGGATAATATGTTTTTCGAGATAATATGAGAATTGTGAGCTTCCAAGTGCGGGCACCTGCAATTTCTCAATCTAATGTCATCTGTCAAATCCTGGGTTGCAAAAACAAATGCTTTCGGAAAAGGTTTTGTTCCCGATTCGATGACCAGATAAGGGCCTAATGTGTTTTTCGAGATGTCATGGGAAGTTGAGTTACCTGTACTTTTTCAATGTAGTGTCATCTGTCAAATCCTGGGTTTCAAAAACAAAGCCAGATATAAGGGCCAGTGTCTGGGGTCTAGAGAGAGAGAGTAAAGCTTATGAAAGAAAGGTTGTTTGCGGAGCCCTTGAGAGAGGGGGGAGACTAATTTATGATCTTGGACAGACCTGCGTCGCGAGATGAATGAAGATCAATGTTTGGGGCTTTCCGGAGAGACCGAGATAACAGGAGAGGGGGAGAAGGGAAGTCAATTACAAGAGATACAGTGTTGATACCAAGGGCTTAAATAAGAGGAATCTTCGTAACAAAGAGTCAGAGTAAAATTTGGGTTTGGAGAAGAGAATCGTTGCCGGCTCTCGCGTGTTAGACGCCGCCCTTAGTAACCGTCAACCGCTGCTACCATTCAGTAGACTACCGTTCATGACATGAGGGACCAGTCGTCATTTTGACTTGGATGATAATCGGCCTCCTCTCTTTTCAACTACGAATAGGCATTTCCCGTCTCCAGAGATATTGATAATCAATATTCTATATAAAACATATAAACGAAATTCCGTCTTGTTGCCTTCTTTTACTAACCCAAAACCACGGCTGGTTTAGTATAGCTTGTGGGGACACCAACAACAGGAACACCCACACAGAAACCCGTTCATGATCATTTTAGTGAACGGTAACTTTATCGGTGTAACACAGTGAATTGTTACATTTTATTGCATTGTTTTGTCAAAGTATTGCACTACTCACCAGATAACTTTTACAGTTATCTTAAAACAATCGATTGATGGTTTCCCTGAAAGCTTTATTCTGCTATAAAATGTGTTACTAAAAATTCAGATATTTTTTAGCAAAAACGAAATGTTTCGAAATCGTTGAGACTTGGCTCAACTGACCTCCCGCTCAAATGATGTAATTTTGTCGTCAGTCTGTCTAACCGACAGAAAAGTTTCAAAGAAGCAAGTCGAGGTATATGTATTCAATTTCATTCAATCTTAAGCATTGTGCACTATTTTGGGTGCAAAAAGGGACCAATTAGCCCCGCCCGACCACTTTGCAATGGTTTGGCTCAAATATACGGATACCTCGATTAATCACTGACCCAATTAACCGTAGTTGTGATCAAATCGAAATTAAGCAAGGTCGAGCCAGGTCAGTACTTGGGTGGGTGGCCTTCTGGCAATACCAAGTGCCTCAAGTACTTCAGGATCATGTGTAGAGCTTCCTGTGGCAACCCAATTATTCCTCCAAAGGAGAAGACCGATCACTACACTACACGTCTGGGATGTAAGGATTGGATATAAGCATCTTTTTACTTGCAAGGGCAACCCAGCTGGTATACGTCACTCAATTTCAGTTGACTGTTGAAAGGACACTCAGGGTTGGAGATTTGTCGTCCTGGAAGTCGAGAAAGAAAAGTCAAGGGGTGACTGTCACAGAGAGGGGAGGGGACAAAATTTTGAAGCAGCCAGGCAAAGGAGAAGGAAAGAATAAAGAAAACAGAGAATGAAAAAGAAAGACCGAGAGGAATAGTCCATAGTAGTAACAATTGCTTTGAGCACGCTCGTGTCGATCAATTTTAAGCAAGTCTTTGAAGTTTTTGAAACCAGCAAGTAATTTTTGTAAGCTTTCCACGTGTCTGAGACAGCTAAGGGCTTCCCTGATGTACGAAGCGAGATGAAAATTATCAATTTGTTATTTATTTATATACAAAGTTTCTGTCACATGAATACAAGTAAAGGGTAATTTGCATGCCATGCATTCCCCTCTTCATAATTACTGCTTCTCCGTCATAGCACACCTGGAATCTTCTAATATATGCAGATACATAGAACTACAGCATTCCTTCAAAACAACGTATTGGTTCCGATCAAGCTACATCGTGGGTGTCAGGACATTGGTTCAACAAAGACGCATCTCCATTTTGCAAAAAAAGGTAATTTCGCAATAGATACACAATGTTCATTCCACGTCTCTTTGCTTTTGTCCGACGAGCGTATCGTTTGGGTAGATGTATGTTTCGTCTCTCCTGTTTCTTTTTTTTCCCGTTTTTGTACTTGAATTTAGAATCGATTGGTACCTACAGGATAGTAAATGCAATAGGAAAAGACCAAACAGAAGGTGGAGGGATGATATAGGTTTTCTTGTAAGACATGGCAGAAACTATTGCAATTACAGTCGACATCGAAGGAGATGGGAAAGGCTTTATTGATGTCTGACAATATATATATATAATCGATGGCTCAATGGTAATAGCAACGGTACTCTATCGGTCGCAAGTTCGATTCCTGCTGCAGCCCCATTTTCTTTAATTGTTTATTCTATTAACACCGTCCAAGCCAAATGACATACTGACTGTGTAGTGTTGGGAGACTATTTCAAATGAGAGTTTCAAAATAATATAACGTAATTTATTGTTATTCTGTCAAATCATGTATCATTTTCTAACAATATATACGTGTGGGGGAGAGGAGGAGAGAAAATCGATATTTTACGACTCTATAAATAGTTAGTATTGTTGTTGTAAGATTGTTCTCAAAGATTGTCGTGACTAACAGAAGAAAGTTGTGAATATTCTCTTGCTGATGCATAGGGGTCATCAGTATTATTTTCAAAGTACAAACCGCACGGTCACCAGCTACACAGTTTGGATATCAAAACTGCGAGCTACAACGTGTCTTTTCCTCCCTCGGTTAACGCTCTCTATATAATCCAAAAAATAATGCAGCGTTATACGGGGACATTATAACGTAACATGAATAGAGATTCATTTTGAAATAAATGATGTCGCTATTGTGCCTCAGCAAGATTGAATGGATTAGTGTCGGGCATCTCATCTGGTTGCTACTTTCTGGAACTTGTGAAATATCATGAAATGTCAATATTTATCGCTACAAGTGCGTATGCGGATGTGTCTATTCTCATACACGTGGCACATTGAGCCTGTGACAACGCTACGTCCAACTCTGCCCCAATGCAAATTTTATAATTTTTTTTTAGATTTTTTAGATTATTTTTAGATTTTTCGAGAATTATTTTTTAGAATCTCTTTATAGATTTTTCTAAAATTATTTTTTAGATTTTTTTTTAGATGTTTTAAGGATTATTTTTTAAAATTCTTTTAGATTATTTTTCAGATTTTTCAGAGTCGTCCAGATATATTGCGCTCTGGCATCCTCTGCAGATGCGCGGTCTGCAGGTTCATCGCCTCTGTTTTGACCAGTGTGCTGCATACAATTATTTAGCTGACTGTCGATGACACTCTCTTTCATCATCAAATAATTTTGCAATCTGACATAACCTAAAAAATATTTGAAGAGGAGCATTATAATGGATCACTGCTGAACAAGGTGCTAAGATTCGCTACACAAATACGTTTATGTTTCTGTCCTCTTTGGACCTCTTCGAGCGAATGATAATGTATGTTTCAGATTCCCGTTTGGGGAATTAGGGGAAATTTTTGTGGCTGCTGCTTTGGTAAATGCCGGCATCGTTCAATTTTTTCTATGAACAAATATAACTTAATAACCCATACATTAGTACACTAAAGGTAATATGGACAGTTTACCAACATATGACATTATGGAATTGAAGGGTTTATCATTAAGAGATATCAAGTGGATTCCTCGAACGACTTATAATTTCGACACGAGAATTTCATTGAATAGACATACCCAGATATATCAAGTAAATAACCTGAAAGATAGACTGATAGTCATTCCTTAGATTCCTCATCCACATCAGTGTATATTCTGACCAGTCACCCTGTAATAATACTGACATAAATCTAGTTGCATATTTACACCCAGTGTCAATTGTTCCTTTTCAATTTGAGACGCCTCTGGGGGTCTTTGTTCCAGCGCCGCAGATTCTTGCAATCGACAGCTGCACCCCCTCAGATCTGGACACAACGTGGGCGAGGTAGAGGCGACTTGGGGCAGAGATACGGCAACCAGTCCATTGCAGCTAGATTAGCATCGCACTTCACCGACCGGTGAGGGCTGCGGAGACCAGCGAAGGGTCCCGTTATAACCAAAGTCATCTCAAAGAAACACCTAAACAACATTATCTTCTTCCCCCTGTCTGAGTAAATTGAGAACAATGCAATCCACCATGATTATAAAGGACCGTAACTTAGGTAATAAATCTTATGTAAAAATCAAGGTGAAAATCAAGACATACCCTTAAAATATACAGCTCAGCATCCAATTATACATAACTCTTATATCCAAACCATACCCCTCGGCATGTAACTTATAACCACCAACAAAACACACATACTACAAAATTAACACAATTACAATAAAAGAAAAACACCTCCCAGCATAGCAACAGCCACAAAAATGCCCCCTAATTCCTCAAATAGCAAATCTACTTTCTACTGTTTTTCTAACTTTATTCCAAACCAACTTAACACTTATTGTTTAATGTGAAATATATCCATCACATACCAGGCATTGTTTTATGTTATATCATATTGTTTTATATTGCAGACCTGATTTGTTATATATATATATATATATATATGTATATATATATATATGTATATGTATATATATATATGTATATATATATATGTATATATATATATATATATATATATATATGTATATATATATATATATATATATATATATATATGTATATATATATATATATATATATATATATATATGTATATATATATATATATATATATATATATATATATATATATATGTATATATATATATATATATATATATATATATGTATATATATATATATATATATATATGTATATATATATATGTATATATATATATGTATATATGTATATATATATATGTATATATATATATGTATATATATATATATATGTATATATATATATATATATATATATATATATATATGTATATATATATATATATATATGTATATATATATATATGTATATATATATATATATATATGTATATATATATATATATATATATATATATATATATATATGTATATATATATATGTATATATATATATGTATATATATATATATGTATATATATATATATATATATATATATATATATATATATATGTATATATATATATGTATATATATATATATGTATATATATATATATATATATATATATATATATGTATATATATATATATATATATATATGTATATATATATATGTATATATATATATATATGTATATATATATATATATATATATATATATATGTATATATATATATATATATATATGTATATATATATATATATATGTATATATATATGTATATATATATATATATATGTATATATGTATATATATATATGTATATATATATATATATATATGTATATATATATATATATATATGTATATATGTATATATATATATGTATATGTATATATATATATATATATATATATATATATGTATATATGTATATATATATATGTATATGTATATATATATATATATGTATATATGTATATATATATATGTATATGTATATATATATATATATATATATATATATGTATATATATATATATGTATATATATATATATGTATATATATATATATATGTATATATATATATATATATGTATATATATATATATATATATATATGTATATATATATATATATATATGTATATATATATATATATATGTATATATATATATATATATGTATATATATATATATATATGTATATATATATATATATATATATATATATATATATATATATATACTTGCACTTCCTCAAATCCGAATAGAAGACTTGAGAAAGGTCTACAATTAATTTTTTTTTTACCCATGATTCTTTAGAACTTTTAATTCCTTTCCTGCAGCAGCCTCATTTTCTTTAATTGTTTATTCTTTTTACGTTGTGCCAGCCAAATGATATATTCATCAATAGGAAATATTCGACATGCTCGAAAAAGTGGTAGTCAGCTAGAGAGGGATCTGGTGAGTAAGCAGGGTGAAGTAGGATTCTGGGGCCAACTTCGTTCAATTGCTGTAGGGTCATTTGTGCAACATGCCATCGGGCTTTGTCATGGAAAAGAATTGGTCTTTTCTGATTGACCCATATTGGAAGTAAACGTTGCAGTTCTTGGTGCAATTTGTCGATTTCCTGACTATGCGTCTCTGTTGTGACGGTTTCGCCAAGATTCAAGTAGTCTTATGATTCCACTTACCGACTACCAAAAGTCTTCTTCGGATGCAGGTTTGGTTTGGGGAAGTATTTTTGTGCTTCACGTCTCTCCATCCACTGCACAGAACGCTGCTGATTGATGTACAGAATCCATTACTCGTCATACGTCACAATGCGTTCAAGATATGAATGGTTTGGTTGCACAGACGAAGCACAAAATAGACTTCATAACGGCGAATGTGTTTTGTTTTGTTTTTTCAATTTCCGTTCAGCTCACGTGACACCCATTTATCGAGCTTCTCTGTTTTTCGTATTTAATACAAATGTCGAACAACTGTTGAATGGTCAACGTTTAGTTCCTCTGCAACCTGGCCAGTTTTTGAGGGTTTTTTTTACGTGGGTCCGCCTCAATATTGGCCCCGAATTGAATGTCGTCAATCACCGAAGGACGCCCAAGATCCTCCTCATCTCCAAGGCTCTTGTCTCTGTTTCGAGAATTTGGAACCAATGTACAGATGCACGTTCGTTGACGGTCTTCTGGCTTAATACTTGGTTGATATTGCGATATTGCGAACAGTTTCCGCTGATATTTGTCCCATTCCAAATCTATTTAACAGAATTGTTCGAATTCGCCTTTTTCTATTTGATTTGACAGCCTCAAATAAAGCAGAATGAATAGTGGAGAGCAAAAAGTTCAGCCTGAATTAATAGAACGCACTTCACGATTTAAAATGGTATACTCCATGAACTTACTTAAATAATAGTTCATTTCAAAATGAGCATCAGACTTTGAAATAACAAAAACTGCACCAACCAAATAAATCTCTTCTGAACGACCCTGGTTCACATAGCAAGTCATTGCCATCAGAAATATATTCTCATTTTTTTTTCTTTTACTTCATTTCAGTCATGTAAAAAATAGTTTGAGCCCAGTTTCAAATTCCCCTCCTTGAACTCCTGTGAACATCTGCTGAACTATTTGGCAATAGTTGTTCATCAAACATTGAAAACGCAACTTATTTACTTTTCATGACATGAGTGAATGGTTCCGATTCATTTATAAACTTAGAATTTATCTTACGGCAAGTATTGTTCAAATAAGCTTCCCACAAGCTTCGTCTCTCTTGCCTTCTTTTCTTTATCATCCCTTCAAAAATGTTCACTGGAGTTAAGCAACGTCTAGCATGGTCAGTATTCAGATGGATAGCAGCTTGGAAATAATCGGTGCCCAAAGCGAGAATTGTGAAGAGAGTGAAGTCATTTCATTACTTACAGTCTCAAAGTCTATTCCGCATATCGCAAGCCGAGATTATTTGCTTGCACTACTTAAAATTTGATTGACGTATTTTTGAATTGATTGTTTTATTTTCTTAGTGCATGCGTTCGTTTTTAACTTGCATGCCCAGTTTTTTTTTATTGCTTACTGTATTTTGTAATGCACCCAGTGAAAGGTCTAGATTTTGTTATTCATGTACCGATTGAATCAGTTGTTTTACATCTGGGATCGAAATGCTTCTCGAAAGTTATGCTAAATTTTGAAGGCATCGCTTTAACAAACAAAAGAACCACTGATGCAGAACTAAATGTCGCTCATCCGATGAATAATGAAAACACTAAACACTCGAATGGCAAGTAATTAATAGGATGAAAGGCCGTGTAATGGATCAGCCGAGACGCTGTTCGAACGACAAAAATTCGATTTCTAGGGTAGAATTACTTTGGAAAGAATTGTTGAAATTCGTCACGATACATCGATTTATCAGAGCAAGTCCTCAAAAGGATTAATTTCAAACAGGTGGAACTTGATATTCCAGTTTCCTAGTTACCACGTCTAAAATAATCATCTCAAATTGTTAGGAAAATATAGAATCATTATAAATCTTCTTGTAAACTACGTGATGTCCAAGTGTGTAAGTTATTAAAGCGTTCTGACGAATAGATATTGTTTGATAACTGAGAAATAACTTGCCAGTAAACGTACTCCTTTCACCCTCTCTGTCCCCATTGTGCACCCATTCATATATACATATATATATACATATATATATATATATATATATCAGAGAGAGAGAGAGGGGGGGAGAGAGAGAACTGATATCTGAGAGAAACATAAATAAGTCACACTCAACTGGATATCGAAGCAAGCATGAAAAATAGCAATGCTTCTGTAAATGAATATTCATTATAAAAATAAATAAATAGATAAATAAATAAATACCACCTTGTAAGCATGAATTGTTTTGTCGTTTGATATAAGTGCAGAATGCAGACTACCGGTATGTTTGACCATTTGGGATTGTCATAATTCACTGACCAACCATGCAGGACTGAACGAATGGACCCATTATGGCTGCTTCATTCCACAAGGCCGCGAACACGCACTGGTTATTCAATTCATTCATTCGTTCTCTTTTTCTTTTATTTCGTTTTCTTTCTTTCCTCCTTTCTATCTTTCCGTTGGTAACCATACACTTCTGAAATGTTTGATTTGTTCAATGTTGCTTTTTTCACTCTTCCATGTTTCTGATTCTGTTTCTATATTTTTGCATTGTTTTCCGTATTCCTTGGAGACGCTGATTGCCGTAACAGTTACCAGTACGGAAAATGGAATCAGTGGACCTTGGGAAAGGCATTAATATACTTTCTATGGATAAATGACCTGACAGATAGTAGCCCCGAAAAAAAAAAGAAAAGTAAAACTCAGCTGGCTGGTACCAAGCCCAGATATAGAAGGAGGGGCTTGAAACCCCATCCTAGAAAATCTTATTTGCTGCTGAAATCACAGCAGAGTGATTACAGCCCTATGCTCCACAGGGAGCAAAAAATTATCAATTCATTTATTTGTATTCACGTGAATGTACTTATTGATGAGTTGACCCCTTAACTGCGGCTGGACAGCCCAGTTGCTATGTTCTGAATGCAGCAATAACTTTGATTATACAGGATGGTGCAAATTGATCTAAACAGTTATTTTCCTCTGTAAAAAAGAAAAATAATGGACCTTTCCAACTATATGAATGGATTCTCTTTCTATATTTTGGGATTATTTTCTTCATTTATAGGAGACACAGATTGCTGTAATCCCTGGCATTCGTCCACTATAAGCTACTATGCAATGCTGACGTTATAACGAAAAGAATTTTTTTTTTTTGCAACTCTCTATATGTGACAAAAATCAGATTTCTGTTTTACATCGATACTTGCGACAAATCCTGTTGTTACAGCCAGGGAACTTAGTAGACAATTCAATGTCAGCCACCTAACACCCCTCCATACTCACTTGAGCTTTTACCAACTGATAATCATTTGTTTAGGAGTCTGCAAAACCATTTCAAGACTTACTTGAGGAGATGCAGCTGAAAATCATTTACTCTCTTATTCCAGGTTAAAATCAACCGAATTTTCGAAATCTGGTATCGAAAAATTTATTGGTAAATGGAATAAGGTTATCAACAGCGAAAGAGAGTATTAATGATTTAGTCTAACTTTAATCAATAATGTATTTGCATTAAGGGTAAACGAATCATTCTTTATCATAGAGCTATGGTTAACAAGCTAGTCTCGTAGACCATAGCTAGTTTATTGAATTCAAGCCTCAGAATAACCCGATTGTGACTTTGTAAAGCTTGATAAAAATTAAAGTGCTCACAGTAAAGCGAGGGTCAAAGAGTTAGCGTCATAGACAATTGCTTCGTCGTTAATCTGATCTTTACTGGATTCTCCTAAGTCGGAACCTTGTGTCAGACTAAGATAAGCCTAGCAAATATTTATGCGATGATTATTTCGAGCCTTTTTCGATCGACCCCACCACACTAAATATTTATGACTATTACAGCTCATCGTATTTTTGCGTATCATTCAAGAGAAAGAAACTAGTCTCTCTTCTCCTCGCTGGTTTACCTAGTTTCTTGTAAAGGAGAAAGGTTTGCCTCTGTCCTTGGATTATATACCTGGCAAAGACTGAAGAATGGATCAGCTGAAACATTGCATTGAAAACTTCAAAAAAGAAAAGAAACGATTCGATTGTCTGAACAAATGTTAAAATTACTTTTTTTTAATTGTGGAATGAAATAATGAGTCTTTTTCGTTAGTACCCACCGCAGTAAATAATAGCTATTCTAGTCGACAGTATTTTTGTTGGCTGAATAAATGTGAATTTTAAAAATTCAAGGCGAACAACCGGAACTAACTTATCCTCTGACTGACTGACCAAACTATAGTCCCGGACCCTAAGCCTTTGATTTTAAAACTCTTCCCAAAATATAGACAAAAGAAGAAAAAAACAGACTGTTCAAAACCTGCAACGTTATATACATGCAATTTTTGATAGCATTTGGCAACATTTGTTTCCTTGATAAAAAATATTATAATATTTCAAAATATTGATTTTTCAAGTCAATCCCCGTTGAAACGCCCGAAATAAAGATAGATAACCATTGAATAGAAAAACAAAATGCATTCAATTGTTAAAAACACTGTATAGTCTGCTCTCTTTCTTTCTTGTACTTTCTTTTTTTTTTAAATCTCGATAATTGATCTGAAAGTAAGGATAATATGATGTAGTGTGACGTTAGAAGAAATTCGTCTTTCTTCGCACACACACGATATCCTTTCTTACTTATGAACGTCATGAACTGAATCAAATTTGGTCTAAAACGTTAAACCTTTTTGAGAACTATCGATTTCTGTCGCTGTTAAGAAGTAAATATTCCGATAAGATTCAACGATATGTCTTGTACTCGTAAAATCCTTGATGTCCTAACTAATAACTGTATATGTAAATATGGTCTCCAATTACCTCCAAAGTCTTCATGCATATTAGAAAATGCTTCTCCTCTTCCATCATCTTTGACATACGCAGTCAGTGATATGGAAACGAGGTCTCTGTGATTACAGCTATCAGTCGCTTTATATACAACCATGATAAAAGGTCTATAGAGCTGTCCACTTCACTTTTATTACCTGCAAAGAACTGACCACTTCAATTCAATAATCTATAAACACAGATCTACTTAGCATTAATGGAATTTATTGACTTGTAACACAGTTAACACAATTTTCGTTTTATTAAAGTTTCCCGTTAAAGTGATTTATGCAACAACCGCACATAATTTTTGTCAATTCCGTTCGAAGGGAACGTGAGAAGTTAATGCTTGAAGATAGAAATGAACATAAATAAAATGATTCGAATTTTCTCTTAAATTATCCAGTAAACTAAACTACCCTTACAGTATAATTAGATCTTATCCCAGTCAGTTTTCTAACATGAGAGGTGCAAGGTGGCCGAGTGGTTGACAGCATGGACAACTGGACTAACGATCAAAATTCAAACTCCAGTTAAGACAGTTGCTCTCGGAAAGGCTTGAATCCATCTCCCCCAACACGTCATTGGCCTGTCTGGTTGGATAAAACCTATCAGCTCCCATATCTTTCACGTAATCAAGGAAGGCCCCTGTCCAACATAACTGATAGAGGGCTGATGGAATAAACAAATATTTTCTTATATGAAAACGAATTACCAGGTACCGTCGAAAAATGATGCAAGTTATCAAATAGTTTTGCGATTGCATTGAGCTTGAAAAGTATCAAAAATCTCATGTTGCTCTGTATTTTCTTGTTTCTGTTCAATATTTCCAATATATTAGACTAAACTAATGGTAGAATTAAGTAAAGACACAAATGATCCTCTGCCTTGTCCCTATGCTATAAATGAAACAATCATAATAAATGAAACTAATTCTGTATATATATATATATGTATATATATATATATATATATGTGTGTGTGTGTGTATGTGTGTGTGTGCGTGTTTGTGTGTGTATATCCTTGAATATACACAATGTAAAATACAATGTATAGGTAAATCTGAATAGCTGTTTAGTATCAGACTCAGCTACCATCGGTACAAAATAAAATCATCCAACTTCTGCAATTCACATTCTGAAGAACAATATCCCCATTTACTAGACTGCAATTTTAATACTGACGCAAAATTCACTATAATTGAAAAGATAGAGAAGAATACATCTAATGCGGTCAATGAGATTGTTGAATCCCATGAAAATATGTCACTAAGATGCCACAGAACATTTCCAACTTCTGAAGTAAACATCAATTTTAACAACACAAATTGATTTTTAAAAAAATACCATAGTAAACGACCCTAATAGCACAAATATTCTAGAACATAACCTTAACGATGACATCTAAAAAGATACCTATCCATGCACACAAATATTGATATAGATATGTTAAAATGAAAAATCATACAATGTCAATGACCAACTTATATCAAACTTCACCAAAGTAAAGACCATCATGAAAACACCCGAATGATCAAAATTCCAATAGATATTACCATGACCCGAAGATCCCATCAAAACTTTCTAAGGCTTTCTAAGGTATTTTCAAGTTTCCTTACTTTTAACCTACTCACACCTTCAACGCGTACACTCAAGAATGATCTAAATTCCTGAGCTACCAGATCAAGGCACGCACCATCTGATAATTAAACTCTGCATGAATATATAATGGCTGACGATGAGGTTAAACTCCGAAACATGTCAGAAAATTACACAGTATTCTATACACAAAATATTCCATACACACTGTATATTTCTGAATATTTCTTGAATAGTATATATGTATATAGATTATAGAATGTGGATGTGCTACACAAACTAGTTCATGTTTCTGCCCTCTCTGGGACTCATCAGGCGAATGATTGTCTGTTTTAGGATTCTAGTTGGGGAATTTGGTTTATTTATAACATTGCTTTATATTATTATATTATGCTATATTACTAACCTGATCTGAACCATATGTATTATATATGCTCACATATGGTATTGATTGATAATGTGCAATGAAAATTGGGTTGTAGTTAGAATAAAACAGTTCATTACATTAACATGTTTCCTCTCACGTTTTAATCAACATGTAAGGGAATGCAAAAGTGTGTGAAGATCTTACCGCGGAATGTATCATATCAAAATGGTATCATTCGGGAAAGACATTAATCTTAAGTTGCTTATACCCAGGATAGTTTTATGAGTGTATAAAAAATCCAACCAATTTGTCTTATCGCAGTCAATGTGGTGAAGAGTTATGTTTTGTGTCAACTTACATGTTTGTTTTCTGGTCGGCCAAGGGTGTGTGTCCGGCTTTGATGAGGAGAAAATGGTTTTCTATGATATACTTGATTAGCCAGTCTTCAGCTGGTCAAAATCATTCCCACCGATCGGCATCTTACATTGCTTAAGTACTAATTAACTAAAGTAGAAGAAATATTGCAGAAATCCCTGCCCTTTTTCATTGTATTGTTCTCCAAAATTGATGTGGATTCATTGCCTTTTAGGTTATTTCTGTGGTATTCCTTTTTGGGTATGCAAGATTTATTTAGATCAAAGTTGTGGCTCATACTAATGCAGTAATGAACGAAGGCGTTCAAGTTGTCATCTAATTTTTACGCTCTTCAATGTTCGTATGCCCTTTTGAGGTTTTGCTGATAGAGTATTTATGGCAGTCCTCACATGGAATTGCCTGATTGTATGCCTCAGAGATTTTTCGGACATATCAATTGTTTTAGCAGTGTTTGATGTAATGTGTACACCCAGTGAAGGAAATAGCAATAAAAATGACATCGAAGAGAATAGGTGCATCATATTAGCTACAAGCATATATGTATATACCACAAGAAGCACTGAAAGTACTCTAATAACAGAGTGAAACTGAAGGAAAGTGAAAATTTAGATAAATATCAAGACCAACAATTTTGGATAAATATCAAGATCTTGCCAGAGGAATAGAAGAAATTCATTGAGTATATTACAGTCATATCAATGATTATTGGGTCTTTAGAGAATTATTAATTAGTCAATGCTACTTGTTCTTTACAGTTATACTTGAGACCACCTTTGAAACGGGAAATTGGGTCATATAGTTACCTACAGTTACACCAAGAAAGCAAAGGAAGTAAGATACTCCTAGAATCAAAATGTAGTGTATGTGTGCTCCGTCTAGGATCAAAGCCTCACTTTGCAGCCCTCTACATGGGATATGGATGTAGCATACGTAAGTTCTACCATGGATCAAAGAGTTGCTTCTGCCTAGGATCAGAGTGTATTATCTGTGTACTCTTTGAAAAGTATTACATCAACAATATATATATATATATATATATATATGATCATATTTTGTTTCATATATCTTAATCTTCCAATTCTGTCCTTTATACATATAGGGATGTACGGGTTACCCGAGTGAATAAGCCAAGTTCAAACTCCGGCTGGTGCAGTGTGTAACCAAGAGACCAACCCGCAAACTGAGAAGTATGCAACGCGTACATGAGAGAATCATGCTCAACCTTACATGGAGAGATCACAAGACATCACTGTATATCAGAAAGAAAACGGGAGTCCGAGACACCATAGAAACTATTAGAAAACTCAAATGGCAATGGGCAGGCCATATTGCAAGAATGACAGACAACCGATGGACATCACGGCTCACAACAGAGATCAAATGCTCTGCGATGCCCATGATAGAGAATTATGGCGAATCCTTGGGAAGGTCTATGTCCAACGACGGGCGTTAAGCGACTGATGATGATAATGATGATGATAAATGTCCTAGGGAAAGGCACGGAAAATCCCTCCACCAATGGCAAAAAAGATCAATAAGTTCTTCAATAACTGTAATATAAACAACATTATATATGTACAATGTAATCATTTGATTTAGAGATACAAGTGTATTGGTTTAAAAACTGAAAATATTCTCTTTTCATATCATCTAAAATCATAAATAATTGAACATTTTTTAATATTTTATTGATACTTATTTTAACTTCCTATGAGCCTAAATTACTCTTGGTGAATTTCTAAAATGATCACACATATTTTTGAATTAGATCATTTCTTATATTCATCATCACAAAGGCCTTTCCTATCTTTCTCCATGAAGACCACAAGTGCACTGAAATGTCATGTCTTACCAAGAAACTTTCTATCTCACCCCTCCATTCAGTGTCTGGTCTTTTCGTACTGCGTTTATTATCCAAAGGTTGACTTTTGGCTCCATTTATTGTCATTTTTCTTGCATGAGAGAGGACGAGAGTGAAGGACATTATAAAAATATCATGATTAATGACAGATATATTTAGATTTCGATGAGATGCTTTTTCCCATTTAGAGAAGAAAAGAAAAGAATCTACTGTTTCAATGGAAATGGTGGGTAGGCAATATGTTTATAGGGAAAACCGTTAATTTTATGTGAAAGAGTCCATCGGACAAACATAAAACAAATGAAAAGATGACTTGGTCCATTCTAGAAGTAGATTTTGGTTTCATTTCAGCTTATCCAAATAACCACGACTCGCGTTGAAGATCTTTATGGCATTGTAAACAGCACTTTTCGAAAATCCAACTTCAGAAGATATTTATTCGTATAAACACTTGTGAAGACCCATGCAAAGCTGGTGATAGGCCCAGGCCAGATGGGAAATTTAGGCCATTCCCAACTGCTCACTAAGTATTCTCGTAATCACTGCTTAATATGTTTTCGATTTATGTATGGATATATACATGTACATGTCGTGTATAAAATCTATATACAAATAGTAGAATAGAGTCAAAGAATTAGAACGATTTATAAAAGCCTAATGGAAAGCCTTTTTATTCAAAATCTGTATAAGACAAAAACGTATAATATTGTAATAAGGTGTACGAGCAGAGCAAGTAAACCATCTCAAGATCACCATTTCAACTGTCCCATTCTACCTCTCTTCTTGTTTGTACTTAGTTTATGCTGTTACACGGTCTTCGCTATACTATCTAGTAACCAACATCTTTTTACTATTGCATGTCACTGAATTTTGATAGGAAAATAAATATATTGATCTTTCAATTGATAAATAAAGTGTAAAAATATCATTTCGAGTGGTGCCCTTAAATTAAGTGACGACAATGATGAAGTGCATGTCAACACATATCACTTCAAGGAGAAATACATTTTTCATATTTAAGTTATTCCTATCAAAACATACATCATTTAAACGGAAATAAAAAAGGTTTACTTTAATTGATTTCGATTAAACTTCACAAAAGATAATGATAAGTTAAAGATTACAAAAAGAAATAATGGGATCTAATAACATCAAAAGCCTGGAAAGCAATTGACGGGAAACAGAATAAGACAACATTGGAGTAAACAGAGACGGGGGATATTTGAATAATTTAAGGAACTCTGATGATATTGCATTGATAGCAGAAACTTTAATTGATCCTCAAAGCAAGTCAAGTAATCTAAAGAGAGGGGAGCAAAATAGGGTTTAGGATGAACAGAACAAAGACAAAAGTAATGTTCAATAATAAAGCCCTGAAAGAAACCCTAAGAACAGAGGTTGAAGCCGAAGAAGATAAAAAATACATTTACGTACGTCAAAGCTATAGAGAGACAACAGAAATGAGATGAGGCGGTGAATAACAATTGGTAGGAAAGCATTTAGAGACTGAAAAGTCAATTGCCGATATGCTTGAAAAGTAAAGTATGCAATCAATGCATAGTACTATCAATGATGAATGGGAGTGAATCATAGAAACATTTAAAAGGCTAATCGATTGATACTCGTGGGACATTAAACACAATACGAAATGACAAGACACACGATTGGGAGATGAGATAGAAATGATTGCAGGTAAAACACGGCAGAGGCTAGCAAAACCGTAGTCGTCATGGAAGGAGCAGTGAAAGGCCTTTGCCCAGCAGTGAACTCACAATAGATGATGAATATGATATAAAATATTGTTTATATCTGAAGAACATTTGATTCAGGTTTTCAAGTTTCCGAAAGGTTTCTTGTTCCGTGCCTCCTAAATCCCACGGCACAAGAGCCACGGAAACCTCTTATACTATGAAAGCAAACCAAAATGAACCCATGCTTCAAAGTACGCAGGATATATGTAAATGGAACTTCCCAAAAGCCTCAATAGTTTATGTTATTGTGTTTACAGATAAAATACATTAGCTGGTGCACTTCACCTTTCCTACAGAATAGACCCTCTGTGTCTGCCATGCTTAGATTTTTCATCATCATCATCATCATCATCAGTCTTTTAGGGTCCGTCGTTGGACATAGACCTTCCCCAGGATTTGCCACACTTCCCTATCATGGGCGTCACGGAGCCAGTACTTCCTGAACTTGTCTAGCTCGTCTCTCCATCTAACATTTTGCCGGCCTCGGTTGCGCATGTGGTCTCGGGGGATCCATGTTGTGAGTCGTGATGGCCATCGATTGTCTGCCATTCTTGCAACATCCCTCTAGGCTGTGCACCATTTAATAATTATTAATACAATATTGCATTAGTATAGCTATGTATATCTGTTAACTGGCAAGACGTTTTTTTTAAGTAGTACATTTGTACAACACTCATTTCCTGTTCTTGTTCGGTTGTATTGATGGATAATGTCCATGTCAGGAGATTTACGAAGATCTATTTCAAATCCACTAGAAATGTGAGGTATTATTGAAAAGAGTATCCACTACGTCGAATTCAAGAGAAGCAAAGGGTTTGAAGTTCAAAAAAACAACAAGTTTAAAGTTGAATGGTTTAACAAAATAGAAACTGCTTCGCTGAAAGCTTATGAGGTCATAAACATTTAACTGCGATAAATATGTATGATTCAGAAACTGGTGTCATTTGTTGGTATCGCTGTGATGCAAGAGTTTCTGAACAAGTGGAAGAATGTTAGATGATATTGAAACAATTCCAAGTTTTCATTGAAAAAAACATTCAGTACACACATAGTTTTCTCACAGTAAAAAAAAAACATTTTTGAAACGAAAGAATTTTGCGCACACTGACTTAGAAAGAATAAAGAAAACATTATCCTCGCATACATTTCCGACAACGCTCAACTGTCGGATTAATTTTCAGATGTTCTCCACAATATAGAAACTTAAACCAACTGCGGGATTAACCTGGCTTTAGAAGAAGATTTTCGATTATGGATTATCTCCATTCGATAAATAAACTAAAGGAGAAGGTAACAGTGTACAAAATGTTACTCGCTGCAGCGTTTAGGGACTTCAAGATGGCCTTCAACTTGGTGGAAATTCCCAAGGCCATTGAGGCTATCACTATCAAGGTGTACAGCCCGTATACGTCACATTACTGCAAAATATAAACAGTCACAGCAGCTCCTTTATCAGGCTGCATAAAGATTAAGAGCCCTTTCGGCTCCGAAAAGAGATAAGATAAGGTGATACCAGCTCATCCAAACTTTTCACAGCCTGCCTAGAGATGAGCTTCAGAAATCTAAAATGGGAAAATAAAGGAATGATATTAGGTGGAGAATATTTGAGCAACTGCAGATTTGCAAACGACGTTGTTTTTTTCTGCAAAGACCTCCAACTAATGCTAGATGAACTGAATGAAGAAAGCAAGGAAGGTCGGCCTTAACATGAACTTCAGCAAATCAAAGATCATGCATGACAAACATGTCTGAAATGAAAACACGACGATCAAAATCGAGGACACAGAACTGGAGAAAGTAGACCACTACTTCTACCTAGGACAACGAATTTCTGTAGTATCCTAAAAAGAAGAAGAAATCAAGTGAAGAATCACACTACGATGGCAAGCCTTTGGCAGAGAAAACTCGACCTTCAAAACAAGAAGATCCCATTAATCCTAAGAAGATGAGTATACAAACAATGCATTCTGCCGATAGTCACCAATGGAGCTATATCATAGGACCTAACCAAGAGACTGACCCGAAAACAGAGAACCATTCAACGTGCACATGAAAAAATCATGCTCATGCTCTCACATAGACAGAACACAAGACAGCACAATATATCAGAAAGAAAACAGGAATCCGAGACAACATAATATCGATTGAAAAACTTAAATGGCAATGGGCTGGTCATACTGCGAGAATGGTAGACAATCGATGGATATCATGACTCACAACATGGATCCCCAGAGATCACATGCACAACCGAGACTGGTAGAATACAAGATGGATATACGGACTAGACAAGTTCAGAATGTATTGGCTCCGCGACGCCCATCAGAGAGAGGTGTGGCGAATCCTGAGGGAGATCTATGTCCAACGACAGACGATAAAAGACCGATGGAGATAATGATGAAGAATTGGGTCATCACTGTGGATAGTTCAGAGAATTCACTTAAATCAGTCATCGTATGAAAGCGCAATTTGGGTGCTTGAAGAGGTCCCAGTGGGTCAATTGCTTGGAGACATGAATCGCTCACTCAATCCAAGCCAGAAACCCATATCTAGTCATCGAGAACAAGTAGAGGCTTGTCAGGTCGTGAATATTACACTCCTAGCAGAACATAGAATGAAACTGAGAGCAGAGCTGACCTACAGCAATACAGGCAGTATCAAGTTCTACGGGACACCTGTCATGTGACCGGGGAAGTTGAACAAATATAAACGGGAAAACAAACAATTCAAATAGAGTTAAAAAGAAAGAGAAATCCCTGGAGTCAAGTCAGATTTTTCAGGAATATCAGACAGAAACTTGCTGTTGAGGTGAAACTAAGACGAACAAACAGAAGATCAGTCCAGTCAATAAAAAAATGATACTATATTTTAAAAGACACCAATGTTCAACTTGACAGGGGCACCAGGAACCCAAGGGATGAAACAGACTGGGAGAAAGTGAAAACCTGGAAAGATCTTTACACCGTGTGAAAGAACTATAATTTTCTGAAGCATGGGGCTGAGAGTTGTGCTCTTCATCACTGATGAGCTTGAAACAGTCCTGATGAACTAGCGAGAGAGGCGGGCAGATTGAAGAAATTAAAAATCTGGAGAGATTTCTTGAAGGAAATGACAAAATTAGTTTCAAAACATTTTATCGCTTGATCCAAATAGAAAGAACTTTTGGTAATTTAAAAAACCAGAATCACAAACTACATGAAATTGTTGTATTAAATGGAGCGGGGAAAACCATGATTGGATATGTTTATACAAATACATATATAAGTATATACTGAGAAGAACACCGTTTGAGATCTTATTATGATTTGAAGTGTTTTCATCTTGTACTTATTTACATTGATTTGGAGACCAATTTACCAACAGAATAACAGAAAAAAATATACTTATCAGATAGGCACCGAGCATTGCAGAATATTTGAGATGTATGAGGTTCTGGGTAAAATACTGAATATAAACTGCAAAAATGCAGTTAGAAAAGTGTCACACTTCTTTACCAAAAATGTTGGCCTCAAAATATTAATTCAATATATATATATATATATATAT